>PVJX010015017.1:0-43513 GCA_004027295.1 Dolichotis patagonum
CTCCTGGATCAATGTTCTCAGGGTTGGGGGCTGGGAGTGTTTTCTTATTTCTCCCTTTCGTCATGTTTTTGGTTCCTTCCATACAAGTGTACAGTGTAATTCCCAGACCCTTTTCTTGTTGGTTAAGGCTCCTCTAGAGGGTGCAGGCTAGGAGCTTTAGCCCTCTTCAATAGGTTATCAGAGATTAGAGTTCACCCACAGGCAGTGTGTGCTAGCTCCTCCCTTCTGGGCCAGTCAACCTTTGCAGGCCTTCACTGCGTCAGTGTGCATTGATCTCAGGGAAGTAATATTGTAGCAACTCATTGGGTCCCTGCCAGGGGCGCAGCCTAGTCCAAGCAGATTCCACCAATCCGCTCGGCTAAGGGAGCAACCAGCTGAAGCCACTTCCTTATGGAGTTAGGGCTGTCCTGCCCAAATCCAACATGTCGTCCAGTCAGTTTCCCCTTTCCCATGGGAGGGTGTTATTCCCATCACTCACCGCGTGTTTATGCCAGTCCCCGTGAACTACAGGGCTCCCCGAACTCTGGCTTCAGCTTGGCTGAGGTGGGAATTCATGGTGCCTCTGGGTGGGTCGTGTGCAGTGCCGGTCCAGGCGAACTGCACGCAGGGCTGTTCAGCTCTGCGCTCCGGCGGCTCAAGCCAGTCACTTTGGTGCGGAACGCTTGTTCAGGTCAGGCAGGAATTCAGGCAGCTCGAGGAGGGCACCGTGCTCGCTGATCTTAGCTTCTCTAATGGTAGTCCCAGGACCTCATATTCGAGCGGTTTTTTTGCAGTTTAGTTTTTTCCTGGGTTGTGAGAGTCCATCTCTATCTGTTTGGGTCTCTCCAGGGTGTTTTATTCTGGCATTTGAGCTGTCTCTCTCAGAGAGGGTCTCTCTCCTGCTACCTACCAGTCCGCCATCTTGTCTTTAATCTTATTGCTTCTTTAAAAAGCCAGCCAAAAGTCTTTATGGAGTATTGAAACTTGTGTATCAAACAGATAAACAATGGATTTAAATTTCCTATAAAAAATAAAGATGTCTAGGAAATATCATGAAAGTGTCTCCAGAAAGATAAACCAGCCAGGCATGGTGGCGCACTTCTATAATCCTAGCACTCAGGAGGCTGAGGCAGGTGGATTGTTGCAAGTTCGAGACCAGCCTGGGCTACAAAGTGAACCCAAGGCCAGCCTGAACTGCGGATTGAGACCTTGTCTTAAAAAGACACACACACACACACACACACACACACACACACACACACACACACACACAAAGATGAACCCACAGAAATCCTCCCCTGACGTTTGGAAGTCAGAGAACAATCAACAAACTGATTTAGGCAACCTCACTTCCTTGAAGAGTTTCAAAGAAGCCCAATTTCTGTTTGTTCAGCCATCATTTGTAAGTGCAAAGATCAGGGACATCAAAAGCTTTTTCTGGGCATTGAATGTGTTTGCGAAATCACTAATGTGTCACACAGATGTTTTTCAGAGATCTGCACAGTGGCACTTTTTAATTTTGTCAGGTAGGCAGAGATGCCATCTGATCAAGCAAGCAGCATTTCCAGGCTGCCCAACACCTTCCAAAGGCATGTGTGAGAGAAAGGGAGAACGACCAGTGTTTGTGATTGAGAGTCAGACGCAACCAAAAGGGTTGTAATGACTTCCTGAGGGTGTTTTATTAGTCATCACCAAGACCAAAAGCTTGTACATGAAGCTTGTCATCTATACTTCACAAGAAGTAGCAGTGATTTGCAGAAGAATAAAGAAGTGCAGTGACCCCATGCAAGGGAGCATGCTCCACTCTGTTTGAGGTGTTCAGTGTCGCTCTGGCACAATACTCCAGTACAGGGCCCCAGACCCCTTCCTCTCTCCTTTTCTGGCATGTGGCATCTTACATTCACATCATAGTCCAAATCTGTTGCTAATGCTACTTCTTTCCAGCGGGAAGGATGATGGGGTGGAAGAAAGCATTTTCACCTCCCTAACTCCCCTTAAAGAGACATTCTGGAAGTTTCTTATGCCAATTCTGATCATCACTGGAGCTTATTTAGCCAGAATTTAGTCACAAGGCTGTGTCTAATTACAAAATGGGGTGGGGAAGAGAATATAGTCCTTACTCCAGCTAAAATGTAGGACCTCTATTGCCATGGCAAATTAGCTCTGTCTGCGCTCCTCATCTTTCAGGACTCATATCAAAGTGACTCTCTATTGAGAGGACAGCTGTGTTCACCCAGTGACTAGTAGGCCTTCTCTTGTTGCTTGTTATGACAGAACCTGTGCAGTTATACTACGGGAACATCCTGTTTATTTTTCGTGATCTCTCTCCCTATCTAGAACAAAGTTTCTCGAGAGCAAGACTTACTTATCTCACTGCTGGCTGCATGCATAACCCCAGCACTTCACAGTGCCTTAAAGAACACATAGGATGGGTGAATGGGGATCCCTATCAGAGGAAATCACTATGGCATTGTAGCTAAACATACAGTTGCAGGTATGATACAGTCTTAATTAAAATCATGGAGTTACCTCTGATTAACAATGTGACCATAGGCAACTTGTATAACTTTTGGCTTAATTATTTATAAAGTTAGAAGGCAGGCTGTTGTGAGAATTCAAAGAGTTAAGACATATGAAGTGCTTACTTCTTTGACTGTGGGATAGCAAATACTCAATACGCTTTTATTTATGACTATCAGAGTAATTATTTCTGCTTGAAATTTATCAAGTCCAGAGATTCAAAGGAGGATTCCTGGAGAAAAGTAACCTGGGAGATGAATCTGATTGATGGTCAATGAT
Organism: Dolichotis patagonum; assembly: GCA_004027295.1. Taxonomy (NCBI): domain Eukaryota; kingdom Metazoa; phylum Chordata; class Mammalia; order Rodentia; family Caviidae; genus Dolichotis; species Dolichotis patagonum. The sequence goes on from PVJX010015017.1 coordinate 2,779, forward strand.
GAATTAGACAAAGAAGAGAGTAAGGGGAAGAATAGCATGGGGAGAGGGAGCCAGATATGCAATGGTCTCAGGGCAGGAAGGGATATGTTGGAAAAACTAGAAAAAAAAGCCAATGTGGTCAGAGTAAAGGGGGAAACAGTATAAACTGAGTCTGGATGGGAGGAAGGGTTAGAACATGCAAGGTTTTCCATATTTTGAACTTTATTCCAAGTTCCAATGGCAGCCACTGAGGGCTCCAAGCAGTGGAGTACATAGACTGGGTTCAATATATAAAGAGCCTTGCTTCAAAGCAAGGAGTGGTTATTTCATCAGAGTATAACTTGTGCTCAAATCCAAGCTTGCCCCTCACTTCTGGGCAGGGAAAGGACTGAGGGGCAGTCCAGGCTGCCTATTTCTGATAGCCTTGATGTAATTGAAACATGCTTAAATATTTAAAAGTTATAAAGGAAAACTGACAAAATGTTGAACTATGTATCTTTTAGACATTGCTTTGTCAAACATACATCCATAATTAATGAAAATAACAAAGTATCAAAGATAGTTGAATGTAGTTATTGTTGTCCATGTATTGTATTGGTGGGCCAGGAATGCCTGAGAAAATAATAGAGATATAGATAATCCATAATATGTTATAGGTTATGTATATTCCATAAAATTTATTTTTCTTGTCTTCAACAAGAAAATTTCTTCTATACAATTTATATTCTGTTGAAAATAATGTTTTAAAGGATTAAAACATAAAATGCATTTTATTCAAATATAGAACATCCCAATGTGTTTAATAAGAGTGCATATTGAAGTAAATATAAGTACAGATTTCTTATACATGTTCTCAAAAAGTTGTGTCTTCTAAAATGTTCATAATTAACTATTAAAGCCAGAGGAATTAGTCAAGAAAAAGAAATAAAATGCATTCAAATTGGAAAGGATGACATGATCTTATTGTAGAAAGTCCTAAAAACTCCAAAAACACAACTGTTAGAACCATCAGATGAATTCAACAAAGTTGAAAAGTATAAATCAACATGCAAGAATTATTTGCATTTCTGCACACTAACAAAAAACATCTGAAAAGGAAATTAAGGAAAATATTCCAATTATCATGGCATCAAGAAGAAAAGGTACTTAGAAATAAACTTAACCAAGTTGAAGTTGAAGACTTGTGTGCTGAAAATGATAAAATAGTCTGGAAAAAATTAAAGAAGAAACAAATAAGTGGAAAGGCATCTTTATTCATGAATTTAAGGCAATACTGTTAAGATGTCAATTTTACTCAAAGATATCTACATAATTAATGGTTTTCCTGTCCCAATGGTGATCTTTGTTTGTCATTTTTAACTTTTATTTTGTGTGTGTGTGTGTGTTACTGAGTTGAATCAGGACCTTCACGCTGATCTATGTCCCTAAAGTGTATTTACTTGTTTGTTTGTTTATTTATGAAGACAGAGTCTTGCTAATTTGAGAAATTGCCCTGGCTGAGCTCAAACTTGAGATCCTTCCACCTCACCCTCACAAAGTGCAAAGATTAGAGGCTTGCACCACGATGCCTGATTCCACTGGTGCTCTTTGCAGTAAAAGATAAATGCATCCTAAAATTCATATGGAATGCCAACAAATTCCACATAGCCAAAACAATCTTGAAAAAGAACAAAGTTGGCAGTCTCATATTTCCTGATTTCAAACATTACTGTAAAACTATGATGATCAAAATAGGATAGCCTTACTATAAAGACAGACATAGATTAATGGAGAGAGACTAGAAATCCCTCCAATTAATTTCACACATATATAGTCAAATGATTTTTGACAAGGGTGCCAAGACCACATATAGAAAAAAGTTAGGCTTTTTCAATGAATGTTGTTGAGAGAAGTGGACAACCACATGCAAAAGAATGAAGCTAGACTATTGCAAAGTTGGAAATAAAGTTAGACCATCTACAAACATTAATTTAAAATAGACCAAAGACTTCTCCAACAACAACAACAACAACAACAACAACAACAACAGAAACAACAAATAAACTGATTTAAAAAATTAGACAATGATTTGAGTTGACATTTTTCCAAAGAAGATATGCCAGCAGGCAACAAGCACATGAAAATGTGCTAAATCACCACATCATTAGGGAAATGGAATTAGAGCAGTTCTGGAGCCAGATAGTTGTAGTGGTTGCACAACAGTATAAATGTACTCAATGCCACTGAGCCACACACTTAAAAATGATAAGTTGGGAAATTTTATGTGTATTTTAAATTACTTCTCTTTAATTTAAAAATAATTTAACAATTAACTGTTAGATTAAGGGGATATATAAATTGTAATTAATGGGCATCCTGTTTTACAATGAATATACTCAAATAAAGCACACATTTCTTACATTTGAAGAAGCTTATTATTAAATTTATATATAAAGTAAAACTTTTCATTTTAGTATGACTTGCTCACCTAATTGCCAATGCAAGGTATGAATATTACCTTTCTGAAGTAGAATGCCTAACATGAACATATTCAAATTTATAAGGAATACAAATTATTTGTCACAGCAAATACTAAATAATGTAAAACACCTCCATGTACAGCTGCTGTGAATACCAGGCTAACTCATGAGCACCATTGCAACCACAAGTGAGTGTGTGATGCACACCAAGAAAATGGGACATGATACCTCATTATACAAGTTTCTATTGCTGTCATGCTCTTGGAGAGGAAAGATTTGACAACTTAATGAATTAGCCTTTTCTTCTCGAGTACTTTGTTCCACAGAACCTCTTCCAGCTCTGAAGGAGTGTGTGTCTTTGTAGCATTTGGACACAGTCTTCTCTCAGAGGCAGGACCTGAGATGTCACCTGTCTTCTGAGTCTAAATGCCATGAGCTTGAATGTGGGTGCTATCAAGAGCCACACTGGGTTGGCTCCCAAGGTCAGCTGGGCAACAGTGACACCCAAGAGTCCCTCAGGACATTTATTACTGATACGTTTTCATGATACATGGGTCTTCCTTTCCTACTGAAAGCAGGGCAGGGTCAGGCCAGGGCTGCTCTTTCCTCAGCCAAAGTGTGACAGTGTTCACAAATGGGAATGGCAGCCATTGAAGAGAATTTATTCATACAGTAAAGACTAGATGGGCTACTATCCAGAGAACTTAGGTTTGTCTAAGGAGGATATTTGGATGTGAATTTTTAGATTTCAACCATCTTTTATCAGTTCTGTGAAAAAGTTAATTATGAGTTGTGTGCTTCAGTTTTCTCATAGCTAAAATGAGTATTAAAACAGGGCCCATCTCGTTGCACTGAGAAAATGCATGAAAGGCACCTGGCAATGTAACTGGCTCAGGGCTCCAATGACAGTTTGGATGGTCATGTGCAGGTGGACTCAAAAACAAGTTTAGCACGGGGAAATCTCTAGGCTAGGCTAACTGATATTTTAAACTAAGAGGAAAAATGGGCTTGACTTTATCATCAAGACTTAAAGCACAGTTAAATGTTCTTTAAATCTGGGAAATAAAGCAAAGCTTTGTAAGGTACCATCAAACTTGCAGATAATTGTGTAGCTGGTTGGGCAGACTTGGAATGACTGCTAGTAATATTAAAAATGGGAGCATTCTTAGGATATGTGCCAAACATGGGAATGTTTACCTGTCAAGTTTCAAGGCGACTGGAGGCCCTAATGTCCAGGGAAAAGGTCTTTGCCTGGAGATGAGTAACCAATTGATCGGAAGATCTGATTTGATGAGAGCTGAGTCCATCTGTCTCAACCTCATTAACAATTGCCTCCCACTCTTCTTTTGTTTAATTGTGGAGCATATAAGGCAGAGGAGAAAAAAAAAAAACAAACTTCAAAGGTAATTTCTTTCTGCTCTCAAAGCAGTCTGGGTTTTTTCTGGTTTAAAAGAGAGTTGAGAAGTAAGCATGCATCATTAATTTCTATGCAGCAAACATTCTTCACTTCGAATGGCAATTAGTGATAACATTTCTATCTCATGTCATGATGAGATTTTTATGCTAATCATCACATAGCTGTAAATTAATCATTTGGGCACCATTAGAGAAGATGTATATTTCATGAGACAGATATAGATATCAAGATGTGTTTGATATTTACTCAAGGTAAATGAGAGGCATCTCAAATTATTATGGAAGGAGCATACTGAGCAAATAGGACCATGTGGCAATGTAATGTATGCAGTGTAGACGCATGAGAATTTTCAAAACAGTCTTGTTGTCATTAGTGTAATTATTGTGAGGAAGGTGGAACACAAACTCCAAATCATTGGCACACACATACACACACACACACACACACACACACACACACACGCACACACACTAGAACTCTTGAAAACCACTTCTTAACAATGTCAGGGGCAAAATCAGCAGTTGACCTCCTTTCCCTCTAATCCTCTCTTTTCTCTGTTCCAGAATTCACCCTTTTCATATTATACAATATTTAAATGGGTTTCTCTTTTCAATTTGTACTTAAGTCTACTCAGCCAGATGAATCAGAACAGCAACTTGACCCTAAAGTCAAATTGGAAAGCAGCTGTATGTTTACCAAACAGGCTACCACACACTTCTTCATACAACAATTTATGAGAAAAAAAAGAATTATATTTAAAAATGCCTATTGCTATGGTCACTCAATAACACAGGCCGAGCTGCAAGGCCACCTAGTAGACCTTAGCAATTATAATGTTCAAGTAGAGTTGCTATGAGAAAAACAAACTCACAGACTTTCTCTCTGTATTTCTTTTTCTATATATTTTTTTTCCAACTCCTACATACTTTTTGTACCTCCTCTACTATTAGTGCTGTGGATAACCTCAGTCCTCAATAGCCCCCAAACCTAAAACCATTCACACTGCCCCCCTAACTCAGTCCCTATAGTTAGGAAGCCATAGTCTTTTCTGTTATCATTTGGCCCCACATAATTTCTTTTGGGGAGGGAGGATCAGAGAAATAGACAACTATGTGAGGATAGGCAAAGGGATGGAGTCAGATCCATTTCTTCAGAGACACTTGGAAGTAACTCTAGGTACTGACAATCCTACCCTAAACCTGCCTACGTAACTCCATGTCAAAAGTGGCGGTAGAGAAGGGGGCTAGCTTTGCATTGAAATTAAGTGGGTGCCATGACCCAGGAGGCAGAACAGGGGAGGGGGGAAAAGATAAATCTTCCCAGCAGGTGGGGATTGGAGACTAGGATACAATTTTGCGAGTTTCTTCCTGCTTTACAGCTGCCCGGAAACTTAAAAGTTTTGAGTACAGAGTGGTTTGTAGTGGGCAGAGAAGACAAATAGTGCGTCCTGTGGGCTCTCATCTGCTGGGAATATAAGGGTGGGGCAGTGGACACCACGCCCAGTGGGTGGGGCTCAGGTGTGAGGTTACTCTTTGTTATTCTTGAAGAAAACAGGAGAAATTGGGTCCCTTAGGATGCAAAAGTCCCCTCTTTGGGAGCAAAAAAGAGGCACTCAGTCAGTCTACTACAAGTTTTTAGAACTAAATACAAACTTGGACAAAGATAGTTTCCTAATTTACAATGGTTCAACTTAAGATTTTTTTTGACTTGACGATGGTATTAAAAGCAAGCTGTATTCTGCAGAAATTGTACTTTGAACTTTGATTTTTTTCCCAGGCTGATGCTAGATAGTATGATAGTCTTTAGATGCTGGGCAGTGGTAGTCTATCAGCCACATGATCGTGAGGATAAATGGCCAATACCTAGAACGTTATTGCTAAGCTGTGGCATTTGCTCACTTAGGTGTATTAAATGAATATTCAACTCATATTTTTGACTTACAGTGAGTGAGTTTCTTAGGATATAATCTTTTTTCTCTTTCTCTCTCTTTCTGTGTTTGCAGTACTGCCTGGAATCTTCACATTGAGCTACACCTCTGCCCCCCAATTTTTTTTCTTTGAGACAAGTTTTTGCTAAGTTGTCAAATTGGCTAGAGTGGGCTCAAACTTGTATTTCCCCTGTTCAACCTCCTGAAGTGCTGCCATTATAGGCCTGGTTAGGTTTAATGGAATGTAACTTTATCCTAAGTCCAAAAGCATATGTATAGGCTTTCTAGAAAGTAACCCTTGAAATTATAGAATTATTACCATATTAACCATAGAGAACTCTTGGATTCTGATAATATATAGATGCCATGAATTGGAAAAGGAACATAGGTGTACATATTAGACAAAGAATAGTAACCTGACATCAACCTCCTACTAAGTAGGAGTAATAAGAATCACCACACAGGTTTATGCACAAAACAACTACAAATCCAATTAAAATATGCAAAACAACAGTTGCCAAAATACCAGACATCAGGAAATGAAGGACAATGGTGCCTCAGCAACAGAAGATAAATAAATGAGGCCATGATGGCCCTGAGGCTTCAATAGAGTTTCTGGTTGTAGAGTGCACCATGAATTGGAGGAGAGGAATCTACCTGCTGAGATCAAGTTGGCTGAGTCCATAAGGCACAGTCTTGCAGAGGTGAGAGCTTCCCAGGGAGAGAACACAAGATCTGCAGAAACTCATCCTACCTCCTCTCATGTCTTCAGTTAACTGCTGACCAGTGTGTGCATTTTAGGAAACTAGCAGAGGCCAGGGAAGACCCACCTTGAAGGAATGGAGGGGATAACGCTAGGAACTCAAAAATGGACATGGTTCTTGTTCTCCCTGTTGAGTAGAAAACCTCTTTATTCAGGAGGCATTGAATACTCAGAAGTACTGAGTCACAGGAGTGGGGCAGATTAGCCCTAGGTTAAATATGGTAGTCAATTCATCTAACAAGTGTATGGTTGAAGAATTAGGATGTGCTTTCTGAATCCAGCAGGACCCAGAGAATTAGTCATTTGCATTGAATTAGAAGACACCATCTTGTAAGCTCTACAATCAATATTAATGTCAAAGATTTCCTTGAGTCTTGAGGGCCACTGTTGTAGGAGTTACTACCTACCTATGTGGGTCTCCAAAATGGATGCCTTCCAAACAAAGTTTCTATTTACAGCCCCTCATCTGTATTGTGAAGATGGTATGGGAATGTTACTACCTAAACTACAGTGAGCAGTTCCTGTATTTCCTGTCTGAACTTTTTCTTCCTTGATTTTTTTCCTTCTTAACTTGAATGAGGTAAATTTTTTCACTCTTTTTATTTTTAGCATTCAGAACTGTAAATTTATCTCCATCTAACTGAATTCCATGAGTTTTGATATAGAGATTTTTTTGTGCTGTTTAATTTTAATCAAGATTTCTTCTGTGTTTTATGGATTATTTAGCAGTCATTTATTAATTTCATTGGGTCATTTCTTATTTTCCAAACTTAAGGATTTTTTAAACTGATTAATGGCAGTGTAGTCACTGAAAATGCCAAATTTGTTGAGCCTTTTCTCTCATTTTATTTGTCAGTGGGGTTGTTTTATTGTTTTACATCTACATCTTTGGGGGGATTACTTTAGAAAATTCAGCATTAACACTTAACTTAGCAACACCTAACGTTAGACAATCTCTTTATTTTCTTCCAGGGCAATAGAAGGACCTTAGAACAGTAATTCCAGTAGCTTCCTTTCTTAGTCTAGTCTAGTCTTTCTTATTCTATTCAAGTATCTACTTTTCAGTATTTTCTTTCCATCTTGTTTTCTTTTCCAATGCAATACCACACAATCATTATTGTCATATTAGTCCATACTTGTTTAAAAGTTACCACTTTTTTTAGCTGTTAATTTCTATCAAGCTGGCAGGTTGAGATGGTCCATTAGGTGGAAGTAATCAGCTCTAATCACCTACTGAGGTAGAACAAGCAAGAGGCAATAGGCAGTCATCTCATTGCTGACCAGCCCCAACTAAAGGCTCCAGGCATTTTATAGAGAGGGAACTCGAGGGAGGGAGGCAGCTAGAAGTGGAATGGAACTAACAGTGGAGGAAAGTATATTCCTTTTAAGTTAAGGAGGCCTCTTGGAGGTATCCGGGCTAAGAACACAGCCACACAATGAGCATGGCTGGCCCAAGGCCCCAAGGCCTTGATTGCCACCTCCTAACTCCCTCTGGAAAGCACTTATTTTCAGTAAGTGAAGGAATATACCTAGATAATTGTCTCACAGCACATTGGAGATATCCTACTGTCTTGTGTTGCTGTTAAAATGTCTAATTATTGTTCCTTTAAAAAGAATCCATCTTCTCTTACTTCAGAAATTTTCTCTTGTTTTTTGTGACCTGTAATTTCTCCATGTGTTTTCCATTTATTCTGTCTGGAATTATTGGGCTTCTTGATTCTGTGGGTTTGTGTATTTCATACACAAATTTGTTAGTATTTTTTCAGACAGGTCTTTGGCCCATTTTTTTCTGGAACCTGATTGCATGCTAGACAATGTAACAATCCTTCATATTTCTTAAACTCTCATTCATATTTCATAAATTTTGTCTTTTTGTGATAAATTCTCATTATTGTCTTCACTGTTACCTTCCAGCCAATGAATTCTCATTAAATTAGTCCATTAATGGTTTTTAAAAATTCCCTTATTTGAATTTGTATTTCTAGAAGTTCCTTTTGGACCTTGTTACAATACTTGTTCATTTTTATAATCATTTGTTTTTTTATTTTTAATTCTTTCTTTTGCTTCCTTAAATATAATGGACATAGTTGTACAAATTCTCAACCTAAAAATTCCAAATATCAGGGATAGTATAGGTTAATTCTATTGTTGTTTTTGGTTTGCCATTGATCAGACTGTTATGGCTCTTGTTTTGTTTGGTTTTTTAAAAATTTTGATTGTGAATTTATATTTTTTGTAACTTTACATGTGGGAATCACCTTAGACCCTCTACTTATTTATTCAGTCTTAGTAATTTCCCTTGAAGTCCCCAGGGATATTTTAGTTCATCATTTTACTGAGATATAATTTTGTGTCTCATTTTTATAGGGGCTTTCTAGTACCCTTAATGTGTCAGATAAGTTTTTTTTTTTTACAGTCCTCTTATCCCAGAAGGTCTGCAAAAATGGGATTTAAGATTTTTACATTCTTCAAATTTTCTCAAAGGCAAAGCTGATTTACTGTCACCTGATGTACTGTCCCTTTTCTCAGTACATGTCTTCATCTTTTAACATCTTTTACTTTTTAACCAGTTCATTCATATATTTCAGAAAGCATTTTTCATATGCTACCTAGAAGTTTTAGTTATTTTCAGTATAAAATTCAGTCAGAGTGCTGGTCTGCTTTCTTGCCAAAAATCTAAGACCCTTTTCTGATCTTCAATCCTTTTCATTATTTGTGGCACTTAAACTTGTGTCAATTTAAGTGGCTTGAAAGCAAGCTAGGGGATTGGAAAAGCACATTTTTGGGTATGTGTGGAGCATGATGGAGGCATGATTCTGGGTATTACATATGGTCCTTGGCCATATGTAGTACTATTTCCCTGCTCTGTAAACTAAAAAGCCTTGCTTCACTCAGCCTTCTGCCATGATGCTTCTGCGTTGGAGCCAGCTGATGATGGACCAAATCCTTTGAAACTGTGAGCCAAATACACCTCTACTCTTTTAAATTGTGAATGTTAGGTATTTGGTCTCAGTGACCAGATAGCTAACTGATATATTAGTATACTAATAAAATTGATAATTTGTCTTCTCCTCACAATCCAGTTACATCATATGAATATTAGACTTCGTGATGTTGTCTCACAGCTCTTGGATGATTCACTCTGGCACCCCCCTCCGTTCCTTCTTCTCTTATTGTTTCAACTTGGATTTTTATTGACCTATATTCAAATTCCCTGATTCTTTCCTCAACCTTGTCCATTCTGCTTATGAGCCCGACAAAGAAATTTTTGTCTCTGGCATTGTATTTTTAATGTTTATATTTGAGGGTGACTCTATTTCACAGTTTTCTCTCCAGAAATTTTGCTGAGATTTTCCTGAAATGTGGGTAATCCACATTTTATTCTTCTACACCCTTAGTTATGTTAAACTTTCTGTCTCGTCATTCCAATTTCTGGATTGTCTCTTAGTCTGGTTCTCTTAATTGCCTTTTTTCTTGAGCATGAGGGTTTTTTTTTTCATTGTTGCTGTTTGTAGATTTTTTCCTCTGTGTTTTGCAATTTTGTATTGAATACTGGAGAGTGTATGACGAAGGAAAGGGGACACTGTCTGAAGAGTGAGTGATGATCAATGGTTTTGCTCTGTGGAATCCTGTGAATAATTTTGGCCTCTCTGAGTTTCAATTTTAACAAGATGTAAATAAGTCCCAACTTCACAGAAATGTATGAAACATGTAAAAAATAACATGGATTATACATTCTGGATTTTTTTCACAAATGAGGTTATCTTTCCCCTAAATTAAAAACTATAGATTTCACTTAAAAATTTCATATAATATAAAATCATACAAATCACAAAGCCAAATGCCTGTATATATTCAGTTAAGCATCACTCCATCAATAAATAACATAAACCACACAATTGATCTCATTATATTGAATATTCATAAATGAGCACTCAAAAAGAGGTCTTCTGCTGTTTATTTTTTAAGCACAAACAATACTTTGAAAAGGCAGTATAAAGAAATGCTCTTGTGATACCTACCATCTATTGATTCTGTGTAGTAGTAGGAATCATCTTTTAATCTAGAAACAATTTAGAAAGTATCAAGAAAGGATAAAAGAAAGTATGCAAAAGATTTGTGCTTTGAATCTGAAATGAATGAAACTGTTAAGTGCAGAGGAGTTTCCCGAAGTGCAGATCCAGGATTCCTGGCCAGGAAGGATGAAAATGCCTTCTTGCTTGCTCTTTTCAGGACCTGGGCAGCATCTCCTCCATGTCTGCAACGACGTAAGACACCACGGTCCAAACAGCAGTAGCAATGTTCATCTGCTTTGGGTCTATGGCAGTCATGGTGTCCCCGTGTGAGTGATGGAAGTGGAAATATTTATATAAGTCATCATCATATAGACTGGCACCTGCGGAGAGAAAAGGAAGAATTCTGAGTGGTGTTTGTGACAGGCACTGGTCAGAAAGCACTGCTACCTTTGTCCCTTCCCCTCTTGCCTACTCCCAACCTACTAGTAGCACTGGCAAAACAATCACATACCTAGGCTCTCTTGCAGCCAGAAATGGTCACAAGACAATGTTGTGCCTATGAGGATGAGTGGCAGGCTGTGGGACAGTTCTAGGAAAGCCCTCGCTTTGCTGACGAACACAGGGAAATGTCCCTAACGTTGCATTAAAGGTAGATGAAAAGTTACAAGCTTCAATAGACAAAAACCCCCACACTAAAACCAATGATAAGACAGAGGAGCCTGGGTTTAGCAACACTGCTAACTCCTGAACAAATTCAGCACTTCCTACTTCTGTTCTTGCCTATGAGGGAAATAAACTTTTACTTGTATAAGTAACTAATGCAAAAGTCCTTGTATTTATAAAAAGAAAACACAGTGCCTTTTTGTATTTTCAGATGTACCTTCTTAGATACAAAAAAACATCAATACTACTCCTTTGCTCAAGTTTTCCTTTTCAAATCATTCATTTACTCCCACACTCATGAAATCCCTAGCAACCTCCAAGGACACCAGCAGGAGTCTCTGCCTCACTTAAAGGCTTTCCTCTCACTTTTACTACTTTCAGCCTTGAATGAGAGCCTCAGGGAAACTTTCTGTCTTATTCAATCTTGAAAACCTACTTACTGGGCCCATCTTGTGAGTTCTACCACAATTCTTTAGCCTCTAGCGGTTTGCTTTATTGTGAAATACACCATACATACAGAAGATTGTAGCAAACATAAATGTGTATTACCAAGGGTGACAATATGAAACGTACATGCGTGTCCCTCATTCAGCCCAAGAAAGATACTTCCTGTACCTCAATATTCTTTTTTTTTTTTTTTTTTTTGTGCCAGGGATTGAACTCACGACCTCGAGTTTGACAAGCAGGCACTTACACTGCTGAGCTAAACTCCCAGCCCCCAACCCCCAATTTTTGCTCTCCCCTCCCCCTTGTAGATTCTCTTTCTACTGAAGGTACCCACAATCCTGTCCTGCTGGGGTGTTAATTACTCCTTGTGTTTCTTTGCAGTTTTCTCAAGCATGCGTAAGTGTGCACACACATGCACACGACCATGACCATGGTAATGTCGGGTTTTGAACTACATATTCCACGTATATTTGTCCCAGTATCTTGCTTTCTTTTCACTCAAACATATATAAGATTTATCTGCTCTCATATAAGCCTTAGTATTTTCTTTTCTTTTCCAGATATTATTTCACTGTCTTTATTTTTCTGACTATGGGCATTCAGGCTTCTCTGGCTTTCTGTTAATATGCTGCTATCAATACTCTCTAGAGCAGAATTGCTGGGCTGTAGAGCAAGCGCGTGTTTTTTTTTTAATTTAAAGAGAATAAAACAAAAGAGGACAGAACAAAACAAATCAGGATAGAACAATGTAAACAACACAGCACTTCACAACAAGACAACTGGATATTAACAGTAGCTACCATAATGTCTCTTTCTTTGAAGTAATTAGGCACACCTTCACACACAATAGTATCAAACATAACAAAATAGTATAAAACCATTCAAGAGAATGAAGGTATTACAGGACATTCAAAACCAAATAACAGAAAATGAACATTAGCTACTATAATATCTCATTTTCCATAAAAAATTTGTTTATACTATCACACATATTAAAATCCAATAAGACACAACATGATAGAAACAATGGAAATAGAAGAACAAAAGCATGGTAGGACTTCAAAGCAAGATGATATTAAATCAGCAATAGTTGTCATAATGTTTTGTTTTCTTCAAAACAGCTGTTCATACCATCACGCATGATATAGTCAAACAAAACAGAATAAAACCATTTCAACTGATGAATGAAAACATTGAAAGGCTTCAAAGCTATGAGATGGGGACTAATGCTTACCATAAAATCTTATATACACTTCTCAACTCTCATACTAGGGAGACTATACGGTATTTACACACGTGAGTCTGGTTTATTTTGCTTATGAGTATGGTCTCAAGTCGTGTCCATTTATTTATAAATATCTCAATGTGATCATTCTTTATAGCTGAGTAGTATGACATTGTATAAAAATGCCACAACTTTTTTATCCATTCTTCAGTTGATGGGCCCTTAGGTTGTTTCCAAGATCTGGCTATTACAAATTGTGCTGCTATAAACATGGGGCACATATATTATTGTGGTATGATATTTTCAGTTCTTCTGGGAATATGCCTAGAAGTGGAATAGCTGGGTCAAATGGGACTTCCAATCCCAGCTTTTTGAGGAACCTCCAGACTGACCTCCACAGTGGTTGCACTAGTCTACACTCCCATCAACAGTGCAGAAGAGTTCCTTTTTCCCCACAGCCTCTCCAGCACTTGTTGTTGGTAGTTTTCTTTATCCTGGCCATTCTTTCTGAAGTGAGATGGAACCTCAGTGTGGTTTTGATTTGCATTTCCCTAATGGCCAATGATGCTGAACACTTTTTCATGTATTTATTTGCCATTCGTATTTCTTCATCTGAGAACTGTGTATTCACATCTTGGATGCCCATTTTTGGATTGGGTCTTTGAATTTTGGGGGTCTGATTTTTTAAAATTCTTTATATGTTCTAGACAAAAGTCCTTTGTGTGAGGGACAGTTGACTAAGATTTTTTCCCAATTTGTGGGTTTTCTTTTCACTTTGCGGGTGATAGCAGGTGTGTGTTTGATGCTATGTAATTTTAAAATCCTCCCCTTTTCAGTGTGGGCCTCTGCTGTCAGGACATGAGTCTTTCTTTTGCTTCACATCCTCTCTACCACTTGATGTTGTTGAAGAAACTTTTGCTAATCTGGTAAGTATAAATTTTACTTCACTATTATTTTAAAAAGTTATTAATGAGATCAAGCTTGTACTTTTAAATCAATTTTTTGGTGATCATATTTCTCTTTTGTGAAGTGCCTATTCAGACTTTTGCCCACTTTTCAATGGATTTGTGTGCCTGTTGCTTATTGATTTATGTGAGTTCTTGATGTGTTTGATATTAATTATCTGTTGGCAAAGAAATTTATACGTATAATTTGCCAATTTGTGGTGCATCATTAATGTATGTTTTGATGAATACATGTTTTTGTTTCAGTGTAGTTGAATTTATGAATTGTTTCCTTTGTGATTTGTTCTTTACATGCCTTATTTGAGAAATGCTTCCCTACATTTACATCATAAAGATACTCTCCTATGTTCCATTGTAAAGTTTTTTCAAGGTTTTCACTTTTAGAATTAGAATTGATTTTTGCATATTATGTGTTTGTTTTATTTTCAGTCATTTAGAAACATTTATTAACTAATACATCCTCTTTTTCCACTAACCTGCAGTATCAGTTTTGCCATATATCAAGCTCTTTATTTCTGAATGCTTGCTTGGGGCTGGTTCTGTTCCAGTGGTCTGTTTGCTGGTCCTTGTGGTAAGGACCGAGACACAACACTGTCTCGGTTACTGGTGCTTTCTAGTCCTCCATGCCTGGCAGGGCAAGTTCCCCCACCCCCTCTCCCTCCTCCTTCAGGAGTGATCTGTTCATTCTTAAGCACTGGATCTTCCAGATAAATTTCACAATCATTTCATAATTCTACAAAGAAATGTTTTTATTTTTTGGCCAGAATTGTGTTAACCTATATATCAACTTAGGGAGGATCTTGCATTCTTTTTTCAGGATATTATATTCTTACCCATGAAATGCTGTGCTGATGTGTTTCTCTTTAAGTTTCCTATAGCATCTTTTGAAATTCCATAGAATAGTCTTCTCTACCTTTTGGTAGTTTTCTTTCCTTGATAACTTATACCCTGTAGCACTGTTGTAAATTATTAAGTTTTTAAAATTTGCCCTTTCTGAGCCAGACCCAAGCCTCTCTCTGCCAGTCAATGCCATTCGCAGATTGCAGGGGGAAAGAGCCAGGCCTCACCAGGAGGTGGTCCCCTCCTGGAAACCAGCACCATGCACAGGCCACTGCCAGAGTGGGGACAGCCAGACCCAAACTTCTCTCCATGAGTCAGCACCATTTGCGGACTGTAGAGGGAGAGAACTAGGCCTCACAAGGAGGTGATCCCTGCCTGGAAATCGTATCATTTTCATTGCTTTGTTGGGTTGGGTTTTATTCTCTTTTGTTTTGTTTGATTATGTTAAATCTGATGGCATGAGCAGCTGTTTATAAGATAGCAAGATATATTATGGTAGCCATTTTGGATTTACTATTGGCTTGTTTTGAAGTCCTTTATTGCATCCATTGTTTTGTTTTTATAGTTTCTGCTCTATTCTGTTCTGATTGATTTTTACTATGTCTGAAGGTATCTGCAGCTATTTTGAAGACAACAAAAGCGTTATGGTAACTATTGTTGATTTTGTAAGGTTTTGAAGTCCTGTATCACCTACACTGGTTTTTTTTGATTGGTTTTATTCTGTTTTATTTTGCTTGGATTTATCCTCTTTAAAATAAAAATAAATAAATAAATTTCCCCTTTCTGTTTGTGACTATCCAGTTTTAGTAACAAGGACACATCAGATTCATAAAATGGAGCTCCTTCTTTGTCTACATTCTAGAATAGCTTATGCAAGGTTAGAATTATTTCTTGGTTAATTTCTAGATGTTTTACAAAGCCACCTAGCTCTAATGTTTTCTTTATTGGTAACAATTTTAACTAATGATTCAGTCTCTTTCATTGGGCTATTTAGGGTTTTTAGATCTTTTAAATTAACTTTGGAGATTAAATTTTGCTAGAAATTTGTGAGTATTGTTCAAAATAATCAGGAAAAAGTAGTGAATAGTATCTCTATTTATATTTTTGATAATGACTGCCATATTTACAGTGATGTCACATTTTTATTCCTGGTATGGTAATTAATGTCTTTTTTTTTCATCATAAAGTTTTCATTTTTATTGGTCTCTTGGGGGGGAGATAACTTTGGGTTTTCTTTTGATACTTTTAATTATGTACTAGTTTTTCCTTCATTGGTTTCTGCTCTTAGATTATTTCCCTTCTTTCTTTGGGTTTCCTTTTTGTCCTTAATTTTGTGAGTTGAATGGTCAGTTTATTGCTTTGCAGAATTCCTCTGTCTCTAGCATAAGCAGTAGGACTATACTCCTCTCCCTAATACTGCTTTAGGTTTCCCCTCATCCAGATTAGTACTTTCATAGTTAGTGCTAGAGAGTTATTAGTCTCTAAGTTGAAGCTGTCCTTTAACTCATGAGTTAGCATGTTCTTTAACTTTCAAAATTATGTTTTGTTATTTTTCACCATTAGTTTATTTTTAATTTAATTGTCATACAATAGGGGTTTAATGTTACAGATTCTTTGACTTTTGTTGAGATTTGCTCTGTGGCCTATTATGTGTTTTCATAAATATTCCATGTTTCCTAAGTGAGAAGAATGGGCAATTGGTGTTGTGTATATGTCTATTAGATCTAGCTTGTTTATTATGTTCTTCAAACCTTTTATCTCATTACCTTATCGTCTATCTGATTTATCAATTTTTGGAGAAAAGTGTGAAAATTTCATTCTTTGATTTTGGATGTTTCCTTTTCTTGTAGTTACAATGATTTTTTTTTTTTTGGTATTTCACGATTATGCTATTAGAGGTATACAAATTTAGAATTATATCTTCCTGGTAAATTGAAATTCTATTAATCCATAGACATTCTTTTCATGTGTAAAATACCTTTTATATTTAAGTCTATCTTTTCCTAATATTTGATATAACCACACCATACCTGCTTCCTTTTGTGGTGTATTACCCCAGGATGTCTTTCCCCATCATTTTACCTATAAACTTCCTCTCTTACTGTTTTTTCAAGGGTTCTCTTATGAATACTTCATAGTTGAGTTTTAAAAATCTAACAGTCTTTGATTTTTAGGTGGATGGTATAATTCATTTATGAAGATTGTAATTCTTGTTGACTTCATTTATTCTTAGTTTTGGCTGTTTGCTAATTGCGCATTGAGTTTCTTCCTCCTCCCTTTTTCCTTTCCTTCATTTGGGTTTATTTGTTTTCCTTTTTTCATACCACCCTCCTCCCAAGTCTACTAGTTTGGAAGTTAAATAGTTCGTTTCAATTTGGTCAATGGAGAACTTGGAAATTGTAATTTACATATTTATCTAAACAAAGCTAAAGTTAATCCATATCTTAGATGGAAACACCAGTGGTCCCACGTCTTGCACCTATCCCAGATGAACTCACTGTTCCTTAAAACTCATGTTCTATGCCAATGGGAGCTGATGTATAAACGCTGGCTTCCAGAATTTGCTTACTTCTCTAGATTCTCACTTTACCCTTATAAAAAGACAATTGTTGTTTCATCTAATAGTTATTTTGGGGAGGAAGAGGGATGTTTCTGTGAACTTTTGGTAACCACATCACTGGGGATTCTCTTCTCCCATTTCCTGTCCTGTACATTGGACACAGTCATTGCTCCTGATCTCCACTGCCACAAGATGTTGCCTAGATTTTCTCCACATTAAGTTTATAAAGCTTTATGCAAACCTTTCCCCTTAATTATTCCCCCAAGCCTTTGTTCTGGAGTGGAGTCTGGGTTTCTCTTTTACACAGTTGTACATGCTGAGTTTAGCCACAACATAAGTTATGAGGCAAAAAAAATTGTATTACAGAATGTTCAACTATTGTATGGACAATATTGTATGGACAATAGTATTGTATTGTATTGTATTGTATTGTATTGTATGGACAATAGTACCATACCTGTTGGTAAATATCTAAAATAGGTTTGTTAGGTTGACAACATTAAACCTTTCACCTGTGTTTAGAAGGTTTTTTCCTGTGCTGTAATTTTCTTTCTAAACTAGTAAACCATGTCTTCTGTTAGTCTAGTAGCTCAGAAAAGGTGGGATCTTCTCCTCCAGTCTGATACCATAAAATCATCAGCTGGTGGGCGAGAGTTTAAGTCCTCAATGTTCTAAAGGGTCAGTCCAATTCAACTGGACCCTTATTGAATTACTATAATATTCTTAGGAGTTAGTTGAGGCTTGAGGCAGACATATAAATACACAGACAG
The DNA here is from genome assembly GCA_004027295.1 of Dolichotis patagonum. NCBI lineage: Eukaryota > Metazoa > Chordata > Mammalia > Rodentia > Caviidae > Dolichotis > Dolichotis patagonum. Next base: position 20,810 of record PVJX010015017.1, read on the forward strand.
AATTTCTGCTCTCAAAAGCTTATTACAAAGTGGAAGCACAGAAACTGTATACACAAGAAATGCTGACATAGAGTTTTCTATGTGCTTCAAGAAATCAACAAAGAAATGGTAGAGAGCTGATGTCACCAACTTTTGTGAACCCTAGACTAGGTTTCATGCTGTATGCTTCCTGTGCTGTCTTTTGCCATAATTGTCCCATCCTAGGTTAGAACCGTTTGTTTCACACATTTTGCTTGGTATATTATAAACTCCCTGAAGGTAGGGCTTCTGTTTTGTTCCCCATTCTGTCATCAATACCTAGCACCAAATAGAAGATGAAAACATATTTTCTGACTGAGTGAAAGCCAATTTTATGACCAAACTAGGCCTAGAGGATGCTGTGTCAGTCAGAGTCCTTATCATAGAGGACAGTCCAAGAAAGTAATTTGGAGAAAGCATTATTCACAAAGAATGGTCAGGGTTAAATAAAGGCAATAAAGGATGCATAGATACCCTAGTTCTAGCAAAAATGGAGACCCAATTACCACCCCAATAATGACCTAAAAGTGTGTGTGCATACATATATATATGTATACACACACACACACACACACACACATATATATATATGTGTGTGTGTATATATATATATATACACATATATATATATATATACACATATATATAAGTGTGTGTGTATATATATGTAGGGGTGAAGCGGCCCTCATGCAATTATTGCAGCCCAGGGAAAACAGCTATAGCTACAGAACAGCAGGTATAGAGAAGAGCTATGGTTATTTGTAGAAGTCAGGGATTTTGCCTCTGGCTGGTGCCTCCCTATAGCCTTCTGGGTCTCCCTTGGCCAAATCTAATCATAAGCCAGAGGCCAAGGGGACTTGTTAATGTAGTTCACCTCCAGCTGTACACAGAGTAGAGAAAGGTAAGGAATGACACATCATGGTGAAGAAGAATATCCTGACACACTGTAGTGAAAGAGAATATCCACCACAGATACTTAGGGATGTCAACAGACAGATACGGGCCCAGGTATTCCAGGTGAATAGAATGTGTGAGCGTTCCAATCCGGGTGACGTGGGGTACCTCAGCATATTTAATGCCAGACTAATGGCAACCAGCTATGAAAGGTCAAGTTGTAAGGCCAAAAAGAGGCTGATGTGGTCTTTAAATGTGAAGCCCTGGACAGAGCTTGGGGAAGGAAGATGGGGTGACCGCAGCTGTACCTTAAGGAGGTGCTCCACAAACACATGGAGGAGGGTGGCATGGGTCACCTTGGCGGTGAGGAGACAGTTGGGGAAGAGGTATAGTTGTGGGATAGGTGGCCAGGGTCAGGTGATGACATCTCATCTTCTGAAACTCAGCATGTTGATGAACATAACCACATTTTCCTATGAAATGCCAGAAGTTCATTTTAAAACCAGAGTTTCTTCATGCCACGAGTTCATAGCACACTCACAAAAGAAAAAAAATCTCTGTGTATAGCCAGAGGCATTTTAATAGAAAGCATGACATTTCAGAATTAGTTGAAGCTGGTAGGGAGCACACACTTTCTAGACTCCAGAGAGTATCAAGTGAATGTCAAATTCATGCACAAATTAAGGACAGAGTCAAGAGATTCAGAGAATGGAAGTCACTGGCAGTATGTGGGTACATAGTGGATGCACTGGAATCTTGGATCTGAGGAACAAAGAAGGGACATTTAATTCCAGCAGAATGTGGCTCACGTGAGGCTATTTTCCTTCCATTCAGAGCTTTTTTAAAAAAATTTTATTTTAAAAGGGAGTAAAATTAAACACAACAAAACAGAACAGAATGGGACGTAAGAAAGCATAAATTTCAAAGCTAGACAACCAGAGATCTTCACTATCTGTCATATTGTCTCTTGTTTTCTTCAAATGGTTGTTGTTATCTTTGTATATGGGGAGCTCATACTAAATAACATAGCCAATGTTTTCACAAGATGTGTAGTTCACTGGCTCCCACTTTCTAGGCAGGGGGCAGGAGGGAGGACACGGGATGGGGGACAGGACTACATGAGATGTCTGATTCTCAGCCCACACACAGCAGGATCACAGTCACCCCCCAGAGGTGGGAAGAGTTCCTTGTTTTCCTGGCACCCCGAGTCAACTGCACGGTGCAGGTCCCGATGCACCAGGGTCTTTCTCCTTCAGGCCACCGAAAGTCTGCCACACTCTCAGCTGCCCCCAGAGAGGGGAGGAGCTCCTTGTTCTCCTGGCACCCTGAGTCAACCGCATGGTGCAGGTGCCGAGGCACCAGGGTCTCTCCCCTGCAGGCCCCCTAAAGTCTGCCATACTCACCTGCTATTTCTTTCTGATGAATTGACCATTCCATTTCCAAAGTTCTGAAATGGCCAACAGACCATAGAAAGAATTCTCTTTAGGCTCTTGTTTGAAACCAGCAGCTACAGCGATCTGCTGGCCTTGCTTCAGGGCCACCATTCAGAGCTTCTTAAAGACACTACATGGTGACCAACAGAAGAGGACTCCAAATTCCGTATTGAAAAAGTAGAAGCAAAAAGTATTTGTGTATGTTCTCTGTAGGCCTCCAAAATTCCCCTTCTGTCTCAGGCCTAAGGAATTTGACTGCCAGATGGGTGGGCGTTTGGCCACCTCCCTTTAGAATCAAGGACTTAAGGAAGGCATTTCCTCAGAGAGCATCCAAGTTCCCATGGAAATTCTGCAGAACTAAGCCATCACAGGAGACCCACCACTGAGGACCCTGATATGCACAGGAGTTGAAAGGTGGCCCTATCTGCATTTCCAAAGGGACATCTTATTAGTGACAGTCACTGATTCAAAAGACCAGCACTGAGGGAGTGCCTACATTTCGACTTCTGAGAGACCCTGATGTGGTAGGGTGGGGGAGTGTTAGTGATCTCTAGGTATAAATTGCGCAGTGTCTTTGGACAGGTGTATGAGCATTGAACAGGAAAACATAAAATGCCTTTTAGAAGTAGACAGTTGGTAGAAGGAGCCTGTTCTGAAGGTCAGTATTCTCCCCAGGAATAAACACAGCATTATTAGTGCAGTTGTCCACTAGGAAATTATTTCTGGGGGGTGGTGGTAGTGGAAATGTCAGGACATGAAGACATACCCTTCATCATCAGCTAAGCAGGGGGATGGAGCTGCGAAAACATGGATTTACAGGCAAGGCTTGGTTTCAAATCCAAACTCTTCTGCTTAATAACTGGGTGACTTGAACGAATCATGCAAGGCCATTCATCTTTCCTTTTTAAGCTGCTTCAGCGGATCAGGAGACACTCAGTTAACTCTACTAGGGCCATTGCATATTCAAAAAGGATGACCCAGAAGAGCCACAGCTTCATGATGGGTGCATTATAACCTGAGGGATTTAAAATTCTGATTTAATAAATCAAAGTTTGATGATTATCCTTAATGATGGAACAGCTGAACCGTGAAGTCTGTTCTATCTGACCCTTCTTTGACCCTGATTTGGATTAGCTTCCCTCTTCTTCTTTCCCTTCCCCCTTCTTCTTCTTCTCCTTCTATGAGTCTTTCTTATAAACACTCAGTTTCCAGAAAATATTTCCCAGCTGTGCAGCTGGGTGATGACCAGCCAATGAATATTGTAAGAAATACCCAAGCTGTCCCATACAGCGGATTTCAGTCTTCACAGGGAGACTATAGTAATGACAGTGGTCTGTGAGGAGAGCAGAAAAAACCTGGAGGCCCACTAAGAGCTGAAGAAGTGGGTGGACAAACAGATTTGTGTAGCCCCTCGACTCTTGTTCATATATAATCAATGAGGTTTTGTGTACAAAAATTAAGCAATTTGTGCTATGAGACATTTTTAAAAAACATTTGAAAGCTTTGAAAGTTTAAACTCAAGTCTGCTGTTTTAGTGCACATACTGGCCACTGCAGGATGCACTCATGGGCAAGCAGCTGTGGAAAATCCATTTCTCCATTATAAACAGATCTTGAACATTCTGAGCTACGCAATTTAATTGCAGTGGAATATATTACAGACATTCCCCTGATCATAATAATTATGAGGTTACAGAAGGATGTTATGTTCTTAACATATTCCCTGCAAGAAAATTTAGTCTTCCTAGAATCCATAAAGTGCTAAAAATACATTTAAAATTTAATTACAGTTATGTTTTTCAGCAACATTATCAACTGAAGGAAAAACATTATTACCAAAACAATTAGAAAAATCAATTCATGGAATTTAAAGACATTTAATCTCTCTTTTCAAGGGGGCAGTTTAATCCCTAGTAAATCTTACTGAAAATGAGAACCAGGAATAGTTAATTAATAGCTTCCTAACCCATAGCTCCCCAGAAGAAAAAAACAACACATAAGAAGGAAAAGGAAAAATAGAACAAAAGCAGAAAAGGAAAGGAAAGGTAGAAAAGTAAAGGAAAGGATCCCCAATGAAGACCTCATTAAAATTTTATAATTATATTTTCTAAACTCTCCACCTATCCAAGAACCTCCAAGCTTATGTTTAAAATTTCAGGTGTGCTACTAAGCCCACACACCTTATGTCTCTTTGCAAAACTTGTGATGGCTGTTGGAATAATTTTCATCATGTACTTTAGGTCAACACCAATGCACCTGGTGAACTTTCAGGTCACTGGTCTTTCTATAAAGTTAAATAATTCTATGGCAGCAGTAAGGCTAGTACTACAAGTCCTACTAAAACTAACGAATACAGGGAGGCAGCCTTTTGGGAGATGGGGAATGAACAGACAAAAGGGGAAAGGGAAAGGGTTAGGGGAAAGAGATAAAAAATGATCAAGATATGTATGGACCAAGTCCCCAAAACAAATGTAAATATTATGTATTGCAAACATATACTAATAAAAAAGACTAATCCATACTACAGGGAGATGTACTATAGATTCACCATGTGGAGAAATAAATAACAAGATTATTCTATTGTTGAGTACATCCCGTACACTTACAGCTCCTTGGAGATGATTCCATTTAATTTATACAGTGATGCTATGAAGGGGGTGGTCATCATGTGTCATTAACAGAAAAATATGGTAAAGACAGGGTTTCAACTCAGGTGTCTCTGGTTTAAAGCCCACAATCTGTATCTTGCCTCAATGCCTATCTTGAGAAATCTGCTTTGTCCTAAATGGGAAGCCATTTGCAATCCTTTTTCACTGCTTTGGTTTCCTAGTCTCATTTCAGTCTTTTGAGAAGTTGGAGCAATAACAGACTGTGAAACATAAACACATTCATGAATTGGGCCCATGCAGCCTGGGACCATTTGTCCAAAGATGAATGACAGACACTAACCTCGCAGCTCTGGCTGAGCCACGCTCTGTGGTTCTGCCAATCCTCCTGGAATTCCCAGCCATTCCACCATGGTCAGTCATCATTCCCTCTTCTTTTTTTTATTTTTCAAAGCACCCTTTATTTTAAACTGATAAACAAAAACATAAATTCATACAAATAATGAGATACCTTTTGCATTGTTTCAATATATGTATGTACCATGTAATGTTTACATCAGATTAATTATATCTACATCCTCAGTCACCTATCATTTCTTCATAGTGAATGCCTATAATATCCTTTCTTTTAGCTTTTTGACAGGTATGGAACATACTTGTGACCCATGGTCATTCTATAGTGCAATAGTATTCCAAAGTTTTTTGCTCCCATGAAACTGTACATTAGCACCCATTGATTAACCTTTCCTCATCCCTCTCTTCCTCCCTCTTACTCTCCCCAGCCTCTGATAACCACAATTCCATTCTAAAATTCTATGAGATTAACTTTTCATTTTCCACATATAAGTGAGATCACACCATACTTATCTTTCTGTGCCTGACTTATTTTACTTCCAGTTCCATCCATACTGTCACAAATAAGAATTTTTTTTATATGGCTGGTTAGTCTTTCATTGTGCTACACTTCCTTCATCCATTCATCAGTTGATGGACACTTAGGATGACATGAAACTATATTATCCTTGCACTGGTTTCATTTATTACCTGTTATTTGTGGTCTGTCAAGCTCCTTAAGAGCAGTGACTTTGTCTTTTTTACTTTAATTCTCCAATTCTGGCAGATAGTAGATGCTCAACAGATACCTGAATAGATCACTGGATAGATAAATAAATGAGTAGAAATCTATCTAATAGGATAAAATAACATAATATTAGCTTTGTTCTCTATTTCTATGGAACATTTTGCTAAGTAAATCGCATTTTCAGAAGATTCTATTCTTGGTTATGACTCAATGAATGATAAATAGGTACTTCTACTTCTCACTCCTTGTAAGCATTTATTTACATATATAGAGTGAGATTCAAGTGCTCTATTATGTACTTCTCAATATGTTCCTAGACTTTTCAGCACTGTTAAGAAAAATACCCATAGCTTGAAAATAAGGTAAAAAGTAGGCAGCACATCATTTTAACATGATTCAGGGGCCAAGTCTACCCAAAAGCTTTCAGGATAATATATTTATTTTGATTTACTGTTTACTATTGATAGGAAACTCTAGAGTTAGTGCAAGTACATGGCAATTTATAGATATCTAGAAGAATGAAAATGATTGCTATGTAATAGACTAAATAATACCAAAGGTTAGTTTATTGTGCACTGACTTTAACTAGTTTTTACCTAATGTAGCAATTTTATCCTAGCATTTGTTCATTAAATTGCATAAATTTATCTTCCCAGATGCTCTTTAAATTGGTAATATCATCATAATTTTTACATTAATTAATGAATAAAACATTTGACCTGAGTTCAATTTATATTTGCATAAATATCATGATTCTGGCTTTTAGAAAATTTTCCTTTACACTACCCACCCACAGGTTAAAAGAACAGTCATATTCATATTTTCTTACGTAAAAGTTAAGTGACTCACATGGCCGCTGTCCACGATTCTATCCACAATTACCCAATAACTAAGATCACTGAACAAACTGGTCATCAACATAAGGACCATATTCAATTAGAAGGTTTATGGCCTCCATGTCTGTAGTGAATGTTTCCCATGTATGCCGAGGCCTGGGAGACAATAAATACACACATAGATATAAATATGTAGAAGGAAAGGAAAATGTATGTGTTTTATACGTGTGTGCATGTGCTTATGTGCATATGAAATTTGGCTCTTCTTATGCACTTCTAAATTTCCTTTCCTGCTCCTTTGATCTGCCTCACATCACTCACATGGCCTTATGTTCCTTATCTTTGAACTTATAGCTGTATATGTGTGTATCCCGGCATATACAAACACCTGTGCTTCCTTACCATTCTCTCTCGTTTTCTAACAGAAACTAATGCTAACACTTCTAGTGTGTGTGACTTTAATTCATACTCATGCTTATGTATCAGCCCTGATTACTGTTTTCTGCTTTGTCCATACAGAATTATCTCCCACTCTTCCTTCCTGGCCTGATGTCAAGATAGCTCCTGGCCTTCCTGAGCCAGTCTGATGCCTTCTAAATGCCTTTCTACAGTTCTCCCCACATCTAGAGAATGATGCTTCCTAAGAAAACATCAGTAGAAGTTCTTTCTAACAGAAGAAACTGTGAGAATACTCAATGCTTAAAATTATTTGGACCTGAAAAGATTCTAAAGGTTGCTTCTAGGCTGGCATTTATAATGAAAACTTCTCAATCATCATGGTGCAAATGGGCAGATTTTTTTCCTATTTGTGGCTACAAATACAAGCATATTATAAGGGCACTGTGGAGCAGAAGACAGGATTTACCAGATATGATATTTGAATTTGTTATTTGTTCTTTGCCTCTTCACATTCCTCACTATCCACTCTATTGGTCAGCACAAACAAAGAAATTAGCCAAGAAAAAAGTGCTGCATGGACTTCTCTTTGTGTCCTATTTCTCACCATAAATGGTAATACAGACATAAATGTAACACTGACATAAATATAATACTGACAGTTCAGAAATGCCAAGGAGACAGGAAGCTGAAGTCCCAATTTTGGCAGCCGCTGTTAAATGATTACAGTATTGGAGGTCAGTCAGTGAAATGACAGAAGTTGCTAGGAGAATCTATAATCTTTGACCAGATTTTCACTTCCACTTTACCAAGCTAACAGATTTGATACAGTTGTTTATTACTAAGAGTTAAACATATAAACTGTAGGGAAAAAGAGACCCCGGTTTTTATAAGACTTTTTATAATATTTAAAAGGAAAAAATGTAGATAATGAGAAAGGGTCATTTTACCTAAGCAAAGGAATTTTGATGTTGCTATGCTAATAATTAGAAAGATTGTTTTTTTTAGAGAGAATTAAAAGGAATATCTTATTAGTAGGGAACTGACTGGATATGAAACAATGGAAACAACTTCTGTACAAGGAGGTCCACTTGAGGACAGGTGTAGTTTGGAATTGTAATCAGTCTAGAAAACTTTTCATGGCCCTTACATTTATAAAATGATGTGAATTTCCTGCACCCTAAATAGAAATAAAACAAATTAAAGGAGGGCAGAGTGTACACTTACAGTGATTAAGCTGCCTACAGTGGGTTACACAGAAAACCAAAGTATTTAGGAGAGGGTATGTAAAATAACTTTTGGGGTAAAGTCAAAGCAGGCAACCTAGTCATGCACAAAATGCCTCTGAGGTTCCCTGTTGGAAGGAAAATTATGGAGTGGATGGACCAGGAGTTTGAATGAAGACCAGCACCACAGTGTTGGTCACAAGAAGCTGTACTATAGATGGGAGATAAATACATAAAAAGTTATGCTACTAAAAATGAATCTTCAGGGATATATTAAAATATTGTAAAAGCTTAAATACTAATGAATAATTTATATCATGTTCAGAAAAAATAACGATGGCTACATGTGAATTGATTTAGAGGCAGCTCAGATCAAGGAGGAAAACTGATGCAGAAAGCCTCTGGATCCTTTCTGCTTTTAGGTGTCAACCAGCATGGATTTATCCAAAATACATGGGTCTATGTAAGGTAGTTGGCTACAAAAAGATGATGAATTATTTAACTAAAGTTACAAAATATTACTGAGGTTTTCCCCAAATCAGCCTCCACTGAAAGAATTACCAGGACAGAAACAGTGCACAATCTTTGTCTCAAACCTTTTTCAAGACAAAACAAAGTTAGATGATAACTGACAATGATGAAACATTAGGTTAATGTTAGCTCAGTTATTCTAATATGCTTTCCTTTTATTTATGCAAAGAGCTTTTTTCTTTCTTGGTCATCTGGCATTTTCCCATTTGGTAGCGACATGCAGCTCCTTTACCTGACTATCTGTTAAAAGGATGCAATTTTTTCTATACTAACTCATCTAAAATATAACCTTCTAGAAATCATTATGCAGCGAGGCAACAAATGAGCTAAATGTGCAAGGCTTTGTAAGTTACAAAACAAAGGAAAACAAATGTGTAAGAAGGAGCCTGGGAAATGAATATGCTTTTAATGCAAATATATTTCACTTAAAGCAAAACATTGGTTCAAGGAATATCCATTAAATGCCAGTGCACCTAAAAGATCCTGGCCCATGGCAATCCATTCATAGAGAATCTACAAAGCTGAGATGTAAATTTGAGACTTAAATGTAGCTAAATTCCTAATATTATTTATGGTTGACCCTCATTAATGTAATTTAGGACAATTCGTATAATGAAAAAACAGTACTTATTCTCAGCAGCCTCTCAAAATATAATTATAGTGCATTTGATTAATTGTTTCTGTGGTGAGGTAAACTATAATGTATACATTTCTGTGGGGGGTGCGCATGTGTGGGAGGGGAGGGGCTTGAACCCAGAGCTTGCTAAGTATTCTGTGTTCTCAAAATATAAAAAAGAAAGCTAATGCTCCTTTGCATGGGGAAATATTTTCTTACCTGTTCCATCATTTATACTCAAACTGTAGAATTATGAGGTAAGGTACAGTGTTCCTGTTTCACTGCTACAGACCCTGAAATGGGCTCCAGTGCAGTTTATAAATAACATCAGGAGTACCGTTGTTTCACCTCCTGAGTCATTTTTTTCTAAAGCCTTTAGAATTCTTGACAAAAGGTGCAAACTATGCTGTCCTTTGCTATCTAATTAAACTGGTAAGAAGGCCTCATTATGGAGGACATGGAACATATAGCATGAATTATTTCTTGCTTAATTTCTAACAGCTGAGGGGTAATCGCCCAGATGCTGAGCATAGGTCAAATGACTTCTCAGAATGATCACAACATTAACCCCTCACTCACTGCTCCACAGCAAGGCAGTCGCCAGCAGATTCCTTCAAACGTGACTTGCCAGAGGGCTTGTGGGAGGGGGATCAGGTTTACTCCACTGCTGTCCATTGGGCCCTTGCTAAGTGCCAAGTCTGTCCTTGCACTGGGTAGAACAGTGGTGAGCGTGACTTCCCAGGTGTCTGTCCTTGGGAAACTCGTGATCTAAATTACACCTCTGCCTAAAGGAGGGTGACTGAGAAATGGGAGAGTACATTAAAAACTCCTTGGAGACTCTGCAGATGAAATTTAGAAAGAAAGCAGAAGCCCAACTTTCTCCTCTGTTCCTGATTGTACTTGCAGTCGTGGTTGTTTATGGGTGTGTGAATGGGTGACACTATGGGCAAGGGACAGAGGTTAGAAGACAACATTCCTGCTTTTTGTCTCTGGAGTAAACAATATATAATTTCAAGATGAAAAAAGTAACAAAATCATAACCATAATGATAGCTAGGATTCGCTGAGTATATTCCATGAGCCATGGCTTGTACTAAACACGTGAGTTATCTTAGTAAATATGCACAATGACTCTGTAATTTTTATTACCTTCATTTTACAGATGAGTAAACTTTATCTTAAAGGTCGTAATGATGATCATAAGCAAAGGAATCTGGCAAGAGGGCCTATAGCCCTTTGTACTTCGTGCTGAATTCATTTTACACATCTTCAGGATGAGAGCCGCAGGAGAGGGGAGCCTGCCTCACCATGGGTAAGAGGGGGTCCCAGGAAGCTGCCAAGCTCAGATGACTCGTGCCTGTATTATCGCCCATATTTTCTTCCCAGGAAATGTCTCATATTAGCCTTTGATTTTTTGAAGTCCCTTCCTATAGTTTGTGCATCTGATTTGTACACTTCTAAGACACCTGTGTTTCTCTCGCTTATTACAGACATCTAGTTCAGTCTGCTGATTTAGGGGTGAAGCCCGCTCTACTCTGGTCAATGGCTTTTGTCCTTCTAATTTGAAGACCACGTCTCTCACCCTCTTGGAATGAGGGAAGTGTCCTTTCACACAGATCAGGGCTGGGAGAGCACTTCTCTGGGTTAAGCATCACCTAAGGTTCAAATCACTTCGTTAAAACTAAAGAAGAAATAATTTATGCTTCATATTCCATGTCTCCCCTAATGGGGCCCTCTTGCTACTTTAATCAGTGAACGTCTCACATATATTGTTGTTGACCCTTCTCTCGATCACCTCCACTGATGGGAAAATCAGTACTTACAACAGCCATGCATCCCAAATGCTTTCCGAGAATGTGTTTATTCAACATTAATTACATTCATAAAATGAGCAGAACGGAAGGTTTTAAGCAAAAGACTATAATAGACATACAAAGACCGTGTCCCAGAGGAAGCTCAAGTAGAGGAATCAGGACGTGCACACTGAAATCCAGAGAGTGAAACTACAGCTCTGAAAGAGCTCAGAGGACAGAAAAGAGAATCTCTGCTGTGATGCCCTGTCAGATCCGTGAAACCTATGCTACTATCTCAATCTTCTGATTAACTAGAGTTCATGACACTGTAAAGTTTTGGAAGAGTCACGTAACAGTAAGTGCTGGTATTTCCTTTAGTGTTAACAACAAAATGAATACTAGTCTCTTTTTTAATATATGACTTGTATACAATAAAAATAGCCACTTTAAGTGTATCTTTGACAAACACACACACGCGTGCATGCAAGTGCATGCACATATACTGTGGTGTACCTACTGCAGCAGTCAAGATGTAGGATATCTGCATCATCTCTGAGTTTCCTTGCGCCCCATTTGGGCCCGATTCCTTCCTGGCCCAACCTCAGCAAACCACTGATTCGTTTTTTGTCATTGTTAGTCAGATTTATCTTTCTGAGAATTACACATTAATGGAATCAAGCCATGTGTAATGGCTTGAGTTTGGCTTCTTTATGGGAATTCATCCATGTAGTTGTATAGTTTGCAGCAAACTATGTTTCTCTGTGGCCATTTTATTTAGCAAGTGTATAGTAATGTCTTGTCTTGGCTTTAATTTGAATTTCTGTGATTATTAATGATTTCAAGAACCCTTTCATATGCTTAATGGGCATGTGTGCATCTTCTTTGTGACATGGTTGTTAAAATAGTTTGCCTGTTCTTACTGAGTTAATCTTTTGAGTTATACAAATTACAAGTCTTTTCTCAGGTAAGTATGTTGTTTTTCTTTGCATTTTCTTAATAATATCTTCCAAAGATTGCAAGACTTTGATTCTGATGAAGTCAAATCTATCAATTTTTTACAGTTAGTGCTTTTAGCAAAGTGTTTTAGGAATATTTGGGTAACCTGAAGTCAAAAGATTTTCATTCAGTTTTCCTTCTATAGTTGTCATAGTTTTAGATTTTATGTTTTGTTTTGGTACCAGGAATCAAACTCAGGGCCTCATGCTTGCCAGGTAGGCACTACGCACCTGAACTATATCCCCAGTCCTAGATTGTATGTTAAGGTTACCATACATTTTGAGTGAATTTTGTGTATGGTGTGAGGTAAGGGTTAATGTTCATTTTTCATCATTATTTGTTATAAAGACTGTTATTTCTTTTTTGAATAATTTTTACACATTTGTAAAAAATTAAGTGACAATATATAGCCTGATTCTGTTCTGTTGGTCTGCCAATGCATATGACAATATGCCAACACAATACTACTTCGATAATTGTAGATTTGGCTTTTTTTTTTTTTGGCACCAGAAATCAAACTCATGATGTCACGCTTGCCAGGCAGGTGCTGTGCCACTGAGCTCTATCCCTGATAGTGGTAGATTAACAGAGAGTTCTTCTTTTGTTGCATTGGGAATTGAACACAGGGCTTTGAATTGAGCTGTGTCCCCGTCCTTCCTCATTTTATTTTGAGACAGGGTCTCGCTAAGTTGCCCTACTTGGCCTGGAACTGGCAATGCTCCTACCTCAGCCTTCCAGAATGCTGGGACTTCATACAAGTGCTACGATATACCACTGACAGGAAGCTTTTGAAGCTTTTAGAAGTCAGGTAAGGTCCGTTAATATTTTTCTTCTGTTCTGCTATGGTGGTTACTCTAGGACCATAGTATCAGCATATCATTTTCTACAACAAAATCTCCTGGAATTTTGATTGCAACTGCTTGACATTATGGATACTTTGGGAAGAAGGAACATCTTAACCATACAGAGTCTTCCTATCCATGAATACAGTACATCTCTCCATTATTCAGCTCTCACTTAAGTTCCCCCAAATCAATGATGGTGAACCTTTTAGAGACAAATGCTTAAACTGCAATCCCAAACCCACTTACTTATTGCAAAGTGCCAATACTGCAATTTAATCTGAATACTAAGGTTTTAGTTTTGAAAAAAAAAAACTCATATACTAACATCTTTTCTCTTAAAAGTAAAACAACACATGTCCCACAGGTTCACCATCAGTGCTGTAAATATTCAGTAAATTTTAGCATACGTATCTTAGGTGTGTCTAGTTAAATTTACTCTCAAGTATTTCATGTTCTTTGATGCTATTATTTAAATTTTTATTAGATAATTGTTAGTATATAGACATGTAATTGAGTTTTGCATATAGTGACTTTGCTAAATTTATGTGTTATTTCTAGTAGCACATTTTTGGGGTTTTCTTGGGATTTTCTGAGTACACAATCTTCTTATTTATTCATAACAATAACCTTACTTCTTTTCACTCTTACCTTATATTTCATTTCCTTCCCTATCTGTACCTCCTGACGCTTGTAGTATGATATTAAATAAAAGCCTCAAGAATGGGAATTCTTATTTCACTTCTAAGGAAATTATTCAATCTTTCATAATTAAACTGTATATTTTTCACAGTCGCTTTTTACCAGATTGACAAAGTTCCTACTATTGCTAATTTTCCAAGAGTTTTTTTTAAAATCATGAATAGGTGTTTAATTATCTTCAGTAGTTTTTGTGTATCTGCTGAGATGGTTATAGGTTTTTCCTTTCTGCTGTTAATGATATTCATTGCATTGGTTTATTTAAAATGTTAAACCATCTTTGAATTCTAAGACAAATGTCACTTAAACACAATGTATCCTTTTCATATATTGCTTTAGATGATATACTATTATTTGGTTAAAGGATTTTATCTAGATATTATTGAGTAGATTTTTTATAACATCTTTGTCTAATTTTGTGGTCAATATAATACTATATATATGAATACAATAGAATGAAATAGAAAGTATCACCTCTTCTATTTTCTTAGTATATTGTTACTATTTTTCTCTTAAGTGTTTGATAGAATTAACTGGGGAACTACTTGGTGTTAGGGGTTTTTTGAGTGAAGATTTTTACTTACGATTTGAATCCACTAATGTACAGGCTATGTACGTTTTTAAAAAATTTAAGCACTAATGTGTCTTTTAAGGAATTTTCTCATGTTATCTAAATTGTTGAATTTGTTGGTATATGTTTATCTCTTAATATCTTTTTAATGACATATACAGTGATGTTCCCTATTTTACACTTGATATCAGGAATTTTTGGCTTCGTTTTTTCTTGATTAGTCTGATAGTTTATCAGTTTTATAATTGCCCCATATTCAATTCAAATTTATTGAATTTTTATATTTTTTATCTCTTCTATTTTGTTGATGGCCACTCTTCCTTCCTTCTTTCTACCTAAAGTTACTGTGGTTTTTTTTTTTTAGCTTGTGTGTGTGTGTGTGTGTGTGTGTGTGTAGGGGGTTAGTGGGGATTGAACCCAGGGCCTTGCACTTCTTTTTAATTTTTTACTGTGGAAATTATTTCAATGATTTTAGAAATTTCTTCCTGTCTAATTTAAGCACTTAAAAGTATACATTGCTATCTAAGTAAGCATTGCTTTACCTTCATCTCACACATTCTGTTATGTTATATTTTTATTGTCAAAGAGGTTCAAAATAATTTATTTCCTTGTGGTTTCTTCTTTGATCCTTGGTTTATTTAGATGCATACTGTTTAGTTTCCTGTATTTGGGCACTTCACTGACAGCTGAATGGTTTTGGCTTCTTAGTTAACTCTATGGTGGTCAACAATCATACTTCAAAGGTTTCAATTTTTTTAAATTTAGTAAGCTGCTTTTATTATCCAGCATATGGTCTATTATAGTGAATGTTCCACATACTTAAAAAGATGTGTATCCTATTGTTGACTAAGTATTCTACTCTATCAATTTTATCAAATGTTGCTTGAATCTTCCATATTCAGACTGACTCTCTCTCCTATCAGTTGTGAGAAATGAATGTCAAAATCATCAACCACAGCTGTAGATTTGCCTGTTCTGTTAGTTCTGTCAGTTCTCTCCTCCTCCTCCTTCTCCTCCTACTCCCCTTCCTATTCCTCATCCTCCTTTAGCTCTGTGATTGGGTACATTTAAAGTTAAGATTACTACCTTGTTGATGATAGGTTATTTTCTTTATGAAATGTCTTCTCCTCTCTAATAATATTATTTTGAATCCTATTTTTTCAGATAGTACAGTTATAGTTGCCTGTATGCATTCAGAATTTGTTATATTTTCTTTCCCACACATTTACTTATAACCTAGCTGTGTCTTCATGCTTAAAATATGATTTTGTATATAGTATATACTTAAATTTTATTATTTATTGTTTTTACAATTTCAGTTACTTACTGGGAATTTTTAATCCATGTGGTAATGTAACCATTGATACACTTGAGTATAAGACTACTGCCTTGATTTTTGTTTTATATTTGTTGCCGTTAGTCTTTATTCTTCTGTTTTTAGTTTCTTTTGTTTCTTAATTGAGGTTTTTTTTTTTACCAAACTGTGTTTTGTCTTCTCTATGGTATATTATTTACCTTTATTTCCTTTTAATGGTTACATTTATAATATTTGTTACATATTAATATAATAACCTAGCACAGTCGTCATTAGATATAATGCACATCATATATTTAAGAATCTTGGAGCAGTATACGTCTATTTCCTCTCTCCTTTCTATTGTGGTTAATACACATTTTGCTCCTTCATGTTTATAAG
The DNA here is from genome assembly GCA_004027295.1 of Dolichotis patagonum. Lineage (NCBI taxonomy): Eukaryota > Metazoa > Chordata > Mammalia > Rodentia > Caviidae > Dolichotis > Dolichotis patagonum. The sequence continues at coordinate 37,042 of PVJX010015017.1, forward strand.
CTCCACATATATCATTAACATTTTTTGCTTTAAACAACTGGATATCTTTTAAAGATATTTTGAAAGCAGAAGCACCTTTTGTATTTACTCACATATTTATCTATTTACAACTCATTTTTTTGCAGATCTGAATTTCCATCTAGCATTATTTTATTTTGATTTGATAAACTTAACATTTATTGTAATGTAGATTTTCTGGCAAAGAATTGGTTCACTAAATTCTGTTTATCTAAAGGATTCTGAATTTCACCCTGATATTTGATGGAGATTTTTGCTGATTATTCTAGGTTGGCAGGGTTTTTGTTTGTTTGTTTGAACATTTTAATAACTTTACCTATTGTTTCCCCAAGACATTATATTTTCTTACATAAAAACATCAGTGATTGTTCTTAATCTATTTTCTTTTACCTAATACATTTCTTTTCTCTGGAAGCTTTTAATATATTTCTTTACTGAGCATCCCAGAAAATTGACTATAATGATTTCCTTGTTTATTCTGCTTGGGTTTTATTGAGCTTCTTGAGTATATGAGTTTATAGTTCTTCCTACAGTTGGAAAAACTTTAGCCAATAATCACTCAATGTTCTTCTGTCACTACCTTACAATTTCTGCTACTTCGTTTACATGTATGCTTCACTGCTTGAGTTCATCTTACATGTTGCTGACACTGTTCATTTTTATCAGAATTTTTCCTTTCCTGTTTTCACTTTGAATTGTTTCTATTATTGCTTTAAAATTCAGCATATTTCGTTTCACTCAATCTTCAGACTCAGCCCATTAAGTAATTTTAAAATTTCATATCTTGCATCTTTCAGCTATAGAATTCCATTTGTATCCTTTTTATAGTTCCTATTTTTCTTCTCATTGCTATTTGCTTTAAATCTGTGAATAGTACAATATTAAGATAATACTAAATATATAAGGAATATCATGTCATACATGTGCCTTAATGGTTGTTATATTCCTTGCCTGTGAATTTCATCTTCACTATTAGTTCTGGGTCTGCTTCTCTTGACAGAGTGTTTGACTAATTGGTTACATTTTTGTGCTTTTTTTATATGTCCAGTGATTTCTTATGGGTTGGTAGATATCATAAATTTTATACTATTGAGTGTTCGGATTTTTTGTGTACTTTTAAAGGGTGTTGATTTTGTTGTTCTTGTAATTACTGTTTGCATGTCTCTTGTTTTTTGTTTTTCTTTTTTGTGCTTTTTTTCTCTTTAAAATAAAAAAAAGTGTTGAAATTGTTTTGGTAGCTACAGATGTGATTGTTTTGTTTTGTTTCTAAGGCTTTTTTTTTTTAAGTTTTGCTAAAGTGAGTTTAGCATAGTTGTGACCTAGTTTAGCCTATTACAAAAGCGAGGTTCTCTTTGGGTCTCTGCTGCATGCATTACATATTTAAGAAGCTCCTTCCACTTCAGCTGATCAGAATCCATATTTTAACCAGCCTTGTGGGTTCTGGGACTTGTTTAGCCTCCAAATTCCTGATAGCTGTTCTCTGATGACTCTTGTAGCGTTTTATCCAATGAATGCTTGTTTCAGTATCCAACTAAAGACTCAAAGGGATGTTTATTCTAATTTCTAGAGCATTTTCCCCTGGGTAGCCCATCCTGTCTGGCAGTCTGTTGTAGGAAACATAGCTGTTTCAGATTCCCTTAATTCTAATCACAGTCTCTGCAATTTAATGAGACCACTGTGCTATGCTTGGGTTTCCCATGCCTGTACCAAGGCTCAAAATGTGTCCACAGGAAGAGAATTGGGACAGTCATTATGCTAATCTTTTTTTCTTTTATTTCAAGGACCACAGTCCTCATCTTCCTGTTGTCCAATGTATGAAATTAGTTGTTTGATATAATCTGTCCAGTTTTTCCATTTGTTTTTTAATGACAAATGATAAACCCAATGTCAACTCTCTTTTTGTAGCTCGAGGCAGAAATTTTTAATAGTTCTTAAAGGCTGAACATTTCAACACCTAAAAGTTACTTTACTTCTCAAACTTAGTACTGTGGTTAACAGCACAAATGATAGAGCTAGCCTTGCTGAGTTTGAATCCTGACTCTGCATTTAACATGGGGTCAAGTGCTTGTGACAGTGGGTACGATATTTTAATTCTCTGATTCTTGGATTCCTCAACTATAATATAGAGAATAAATAATTTTGCCTACCTTTTAGGTTTGGGTTTTAGTGAATTAATGAAGCTGTTACATAGCACATAATAAAGCTCAATATGGCAGCTGTTGTCAATATTATTATTACTAATCATAAAAAGGCAGTTAACTTATGCCTCTATGACTGATCTTTCATTTTTTTGAAATCATGCAAGTAGTCAGTGAAAGTCAACAAATCACACAATATTGTTTCACTTAATATTGTTACATAATACTATTATTTTGAAGATTCTGCACTCCATCTCTCCCAGGCAACTGTAAGTACCAAACAACATTAAGGCTACAAAAGACTTTGACAAGGGCCACGTCTTAATATTAAGGAGATTACAAGTGGACCTTGCTCTTTATCACTCCATCCAGGCCACCAATGAAAAAAGCATATGTGTATTGAATTTTTAACAGTAATATTTTATACTACACTAGTGGCAATAGATTAGTAAAGAAGCATGGTAGTGAATCTGCTTGTAAAGTGAAAAATCCTTTTATAGAGCAAATGATTACTCACTAGCTTATCTATGTCATAAATCTGGAATTAGAACCTAGAGTCTATAAATAGCTTATATGTGGGCCAATGTGATTTTCAAAGACCAGGCTTGGCTTCGTTACATGACTGCTTTCACCACATGAACTCTTTTACGGAGGTCTTCCCTGGAGGTTCAAGGGGTCCTTGGAAAGTATTCCCATATTTACATGCTTTAGGCAAAGATCTATTAATCACTTGTGGATGTGCTTAACTAGTCTGGATATCCTTCATGTATCCAAGAATCAAATACAAATTAAAGATTTAACAAAAACAAATATCTTTGGTATTTGCTCTGCAAACTATCCATGTGCCACTGCCACCACTGGTCTGTCTTGAGAAAATCTTTGCTCATGTGCCCAGAGGACCCTCTGTCTTGGTTCTGGACCATGCTGGGCAGCTGCCAGGTGACCTCTGAGAGATACTGGTGCAATCTGAAGTTCATGTCTGGTAAATGTTTAATGACAGTCTTCAGAGGATAAAAGGATAAAGAAGCAATTAAAACTCACACTCCTGACTGGATACTGTGATCAAATTAGATTCACATGCAGTATTGTAGCTTTTGATCTAGGACCATGGTGCAGGGGTTTGTAAGCTATCACTGATCTGATTAACCCCCCACTGGTGTACATGAGAGAGTAAATAACAGAGAGCAGCACATCAGTCACCATTTCTGAGTCATCTCACAGCACCCACCTTATGAATAAAACTTTGAACTCGGGTAAACTTTCCTGCAGAAAAGATCAATGCTTTTGTTTTCTGATCTACCTTCACAACATTTCTGTAAGGAAAAAGGGACCCTACAGAATTCCCTTAATTTTTCACTTCAATCAAAAGAACTAGAGAGAGTAAATTATTTGCTTGAGATCATGCTGTGACACATTACCTAAGACTCTTGGACCTCGGAACACCAATACCATAGAATCTCTGCTAGGTCAGGGTCAACGAGTATTTTTGCAAATTATTAAAAAGTAAATATTTTACAGTCACTGTAGCAAGACAACTACTCAATTCTGCCATTACAGCATGAAAGTAATCATGGAAAATATGTAAATGGTTAGCTATGATAAGATGACATATATTATGTCTGTGTCCACTATGCCATGCAAAATGGGTACATGTGTGGTATATGTAACATTATGTATGATATATATATATATAAATTTTTAACAGGTAATGGCCAGACCTGGCCCATGTGTCATAGAGCCATAGTGCTCCTTCATGCTGGAAACCATTACACAACAGCAGAATGTGATATTTGTATGTGCTTCCAACGCCATCCCTTGATTGTTACAAGCACCCTGTTAAGGCCTGTTAATGACTTTCCAATTGATGTATGAGGCAACTAAAGGGCTAACTCCTTATCCAATGCTGCATGGCTACAAATGAAGTGTGAAAACCATAGCATGAGTCTCCTCAATTTTAATTCTTCTCTGCTAGCTGTTCCATGGGAAATTCTCGCCTATGCTGCCATTTTCACTGCTAGGAGAGCCTAGCTATGGAGAATTGCAGTGACTAATCTGGGTCAGTGATCTCAGGAAGACTAAGCCAGGACCAGGACCACCCTCTATGGGCTCCTGGGAAGCTCTTCCATCTCTCACAACACTGTGGACATTTTCCAAGAAAAAAGGCAGTAGATAAACCAGGAGTGCACATACCACAGTTCATTCTTTCAAATTCCTGGACCTTATAAATAGGCTATATATATATATATAGTATCTAAATATAAAGTAAATGTGTTTGGTTCATTTTATCTTTATCATTATCTAATTTCAGTAACAACATCATCATCATCATCATCATTTGGTGCTGGAAATTGAACTCAAGGCTTCACATATGCTAAGAACATGCTCTACTACTGAGTTACACTCCAGCCCCTTTGACTGGATTTTTAAAATCCAAATCTAGATTATAAAATTCTCATTGGCACACTGCAGTAACTTTTGTTCAATTTGATTCTTTAATGTAGTCTGAAGATAGTGTTTTCAACCATAGCACTTAATTATCTCTTCCAGTCCAGAGACTGAATCACAAGGAAAATAAATTGATAAAGAGGACCCCTGAGTTTTAACTAGCACAATTAAGTGAGAGTAGAGGAATCATTACGATTCCCAAAGGTCTTTCCCAGTTCTATCAGTACAAGGTAGACAATAGAATGACCAACAGCCCTGGTTTGCTCACGACTGAGGAGTTTCCCAGGTCCAGCACACTGAGTGCTAAAACCAGAAAGCCCTGGGCAAACTGAGACGATGTGATTACTTTTATTGATGGCTAAATATCTGTTGAGTGGATTGAGTGCTACCTACAACTTGGTAGCCCTGGAGGTGATAATCCTCAGCTGGAACACGGAAATGGGGACTGGAGAAAAGGGTAGGGAAGCTGTCCAGCTTCCTACCAACACCTAAGCATAAAAGAGCCTCATGACTTCTTAACAAACCAGCCCAAAGACAAATATAAGTGTGTCAGGATAATTAGTCCTACATTTTCCACTCACTAGTGAAAATCATGTTTCCTATCACTTAACCTAAGGAACATGCAAACCAAGAGGGTGCTTAGCTGCAGTGTAACAGAAGCCCCCGAAGGGTTTACCTGAGTCTGTGCCCAGCTTAGAGAACCATCCCGGCACTCCCAGGGACCATCAGCGGAATCCACAGGAGGCAGTGCCAAGTTTCCAAACTCTGGTTCTCAGGCTACAGACCAGAGAATACCTTCTTGAGATTTGTCTTAGGCCTCCTGTTATTTCCTTGCCTCTGATGAAACCAGTTTTGCAAATTTCAGTTGGCTAGAAAGACTTGCTCTGGATCTCCCAGTTTTAAGGAATTTCTGTTGGTCCCATAAAAATCCAAGTGCTTTGAAAAGTTCCTTTGTTACTGATGGAGTAAATGTTTCTAATAATGGACTTCATTTACATCATGGATCAGCCCTCTCTCTGCCCAGAAGAATGCTAAAGTTAAATACTAGGATTCACAGTCTAGCAGTGGAATAGTTGCTAACATACTAGTCAACATTAAGAACCACAAGCACCTAAAAGTTTTGTAAAACACAATGTGAAGGGTCTCTAGACTTTTCTTATAGAAACATTCACCACTGAAAGCCCTAGTGTACTTTTCAGTTACAGCTGGTGACTGTTTATTTAAGACCTTGGATAAAAAATTTCAGTTTAAATATGCACCAGTGAATTCTATTGCCATTACAGGCTGGCCAAACAGTAATGAGTCTGATTAGCTCTTATTTCAAAGTCTGAATGAGCATCTGCAGGGGATACTTTCCCCTACTGTCTGGCTGTCTTGAGGAATGCAAAGCTCTAACTTTGTTAGGGATACAGCTACCCCTTTGCTACTTCCTCCAGGCCATGCATAACTTGTAATTCTTAAGATTGGGATGTCTATGACTTTTTTCCTCCATAATTCTTACTTTGGCCTTCACTTTTTCTATTTCCTTTTTTTTTTATTTAAAAGAGAATAAAACAAAAGGGGGCAGTACAGAGCAGATCAGAAGAGGACAACATAGGCAACACAGTACTTTACATTAAGTCAACTGGACATCAATAGTATCTAACACCATATCTCTTACTCTGCTATAGTCGAGCATAGTTTCAATTACAATAATATCAAACATAACACAATAGTATAAAGCCATGCATATAGTGAAAGAATTCCAGGGATTTCTGAACCGAATAACAGAAAATGATCAATGGGTATTATAATATCTCATTTTTGATAAAAAAGAAAAAAATTTGTTTGAACTATCACACATATTCAAATTCCAATGAGACACAATGTGG
>PVJX010015018.1:0-44296 GCA_004027295.1 Dolichotis patagonum
CACTTTTGTTTAGTTTTAGCCTTCAATTTAAAAAGTCATAAGCCAATTATTGCTATGCATCTGTCTGAAAAATGGGGACAAAATTGAAATTAATAGTGATACTGGATCAAAATTAGCATTGTTATTCCCAGAGAAGGATCATTCTACCAGGGGACAAAAACAGCAAGAGGGTTGGTAAGTATTAAAATATGATGGTTATCAAGTCCCTTCAGATTTCTTGGCCAAAGGACCAGAAGGCAGGGTCGGGAATTATCACTTTAGGAAAACAAGTGATTTGCCAAGATGTTACACCTCAGTGCAGTCAAAGGAGACTATACTTGGCATCTGGAGATCCAGGGCCATTTCTTGATTCTCCTTAGCCCATTGTGACAGTTATGCTTAATTATCAATTTGATTGTCCTGGAAGCCACACAGGAGATTAGCAAAGTACAATTCTGGGTACACCTGGGTAGGTCACGGAAGTGTGACCTTGGATATTATATCTGGTCCCTGGCTTTTCCTTCTCTGTCTCTGTTCACCTGCTCTTCCTTTTAGCTATCATGACCCCAGCAGCCTTGCTTCCCCATGCCTTTCCACCATGATCTTCCTCCGTTAGGTCCACTGGAGCATGGACTGAATCCCCTAACCATGAGCCAGAAAACTTCTCTGCCTTTAGATTGCAGGTGTCAGGTATTTTGTCTAGTAACAGGAAAATTAATACAGAAAACAAGTATGTGTCATTCATAAGCCTTTAGAACTGGTTTATGGGAGAATTTTGGAAAAAGTCTGGAGAAATGGACTGGAGAAAGCCTAGGAGGCCACAAGCAGAACTTGGTGGATGCTTTTGGTCAGAGCTTAGAGAATCAGAATGCTGATTAAAAGGCAGGCAGCAAAGGCTGGCTCAGCGAGTTTCAGTAGGGAATGAGGGCATCTTTGGCAACTAGACTAGAGGTCGATGTGTTACACTCTGATAAAAAATTGTCTGCATTTTCTCTATGTCCTGAGACATTACATGAGGCTGAGATTAAAGGCAGGGAACTAACTGATCTCTTGGAAGAAGTTTCAAGAGAGGCAGACATTTAAGATATGAAATGGTACAGCTGACTGCTGTGAACCAGATTTATAGTGAGAATCAGGGGCAAACAGCAGAGCTGAGATATAAAAACTTAAATTTTGGCCTGAAATAGATAATGTGTAAAGCTGTGAATTGTGATTGCTGCAGAGATTAGCACCATTTTAAAAGATTACTTTGAACAAAGACAAGAAGTAAGATGATGTAAGAGCATCTCAAGAATCAGCAAGACCCTACTCATTGCAGACACATGGGGGCAAATGGGTAATTTTTAACAAGAGAGCTCCTGGCTTGCTGCTTAGTAAGGATTCCCTAGGAATTTGTTCTCCCGGGATTAATCCCATTGAATGCATCTATACAGGTACTCAGAGGCCCCTGTAGTCATGGTCCGACAGGGCCATACTTAAACTGTTTAGTTTGTAGTGACCAGGAAGCAGAGGAGAGAAGCCAAGGGAGAGAAGAAGGGCCACGTAACAGATACAGTACCCAAGGTCATGCCTCTGTGACCCACATGGACACACCGAGATGTGTGCTCCACCAGTCCCCTGGGCAGCTTCCAAGCCAATCAAGCCAATCTTGACTCAATCAAGATTAACTGATACACCCAGTTGATATGTAACTAGTTTTGCCCAAGTAACTTTTGCTAGATGAGTTCTCATTAAAGAAAACAAGATAAAGCATATATGGTAATTCTTTGTGTTATTTCTTGCAAATGCTTGTGTACCTATAGTTGTCTCAAATTAAAACTTTAAAATAAAACTACTAATTCCTTTACAAGACATTTGACAATGATTGGGGTTACTACAATGGCCATTAGGGTGATTAATCAATGACATGATTAGCTCTTTGGGATATCTTTTGGATGCACAACTTTAAAAATTACTCCAATCTCAAAATGATAGAGGGAGAAAGACTAGACGAAATAGCCTTTTGCTGGAGTCACCCTTGAAACTAATTCTCTCTCTCTTCTACAGCTGCCACTATAGAGGATAAGGAAAATGAAAACAAAACCCAACCATATCCGTGAGTTAATTTCTACATTCAGCTTTGGAAAATCTTTACCAATACTACTAAATTTTGCTTTATTTTGTCAATGCTTCGGAAAACTATTTCCAAATCAGATGCTAAAATTCCAGAAGAATACTCATTGGGATGATACTGGTTTCATTTCTCCATGTCACAAAAATGACAATTGTACTTGCCAATGTTGTTACCATGTTGGGCATTTTTCATACTCTCCAGACCTGAGAAGTTTGTAGAGCTAAAATGTGATCAAACATTTGCTATTCAAAGAAACTGTTCCTCTTTGAGTTGTCTCATTTGATACATAGATGCTAAGGTAAAACTGTATTCTGGGAATGGCTGGCATGGAAGGAGAAGCCTCTGGAGGATAAAGCCAGGTTGACAGAACATCTGTCCTGCACTCCCACTGATGATAAAGAAACAGCTCTGGGAAAGCTGATTCTACTGTGAGTCACCACAAGTAAACAGGATGATAGTCAGGAAAATGTCAGAAAAGTCTCCCATGAGACACAGAATCAAACCATACTCAACACCAGCTCTTTGCTACAGAAAAAAAGAAACTTAGCAACTTGCATTCTGCAAAGCTTACCTGTGTTGATGTATCTCTTAACTTGTTTCTGGTCTAGTTGACCTCTAGCAAAGCAAAGACTTTCCTCTGAATATGAGCTCAGTTGGAGGTGAGCTGATTCCACTACAGCATTTGTGGGGACTCCAGAAAGATGTTACCTTTCTTTTCCTATAGAGATCCATATAAGGTGATGGCATCCAGCCTTGAAGGACTGTGGTTACAGACAGATGCTGGGCTTCCTGGAATAGCCACTGGTCACTGTAACTCATAAATCAAGACTTCATCAGAAAAGGCTAAGGGCACTAGCCTTTTCTATATATAGATTGCTCAGATTGAACTACATTTATCCCCAGGGGAAAGGGAGATGCATATAGAACTTTGAGTTCTATTTCTGAATTGACTCCTACCTTATTAAGCTTTGGAGCAGGCAACTTATTTTTCATGACTCAATTTCACAGAAAACATGCATGTTTGAATGTACATATATACTCACATATATATGTTCACATGTAATTTCACAAATTCATAGGTGAAATATGTAAACGAATGTTTTAATTCTATTTTTCCTTTCCTCATCTCATCCCTAGTGTTCTTTCACACTGAACCAATTACAAATCCAACAGGCTTCTTTTTAACTCTCTCTCATTTTCTGTATCATTCCTCACATGTCTTCAGCTCCCAAGCATCCTCTGATTTTCATACTTTTGCAAACAAATTTCTTATTAAATTTTTTAATACTTTCCTCTCAGTCCTATTCTCACACATGCAGTCTCCCATTCAACATTTCTCTGTGTCTGTCTGTGTCTGTGTCTGTGTCTGTGTCTGTGTCTGTGTCTGTGTCTGTGTCTGTGTCTGTCTGTGTCTGTGTCTGTGTCTGTGTCTGTGTCTGTGTCTGTGTCTGTGTCTGTGTCTGTCTGTGTCTCTGTCTCTGTCTCTGTCTCTTCTCTCTCTATCCTCCTCTTTCTTGAAAGAGGAAGACAAAGGGAGAGGGAGAGCGAGCAAGAGAGAGAGAAAGTGCCTTGACCACAGTCTCTTTGTGGTTCCTTGGGCTAGTACTTAAAGTCTTCAGTAGTGTGGCTACTGGTTTTTTGGTTTGTTTTTTGTTTTTTGTTTTTTTGCCACCAGTAACTATAGGCATAAAAAAGCAATGCTTAGATGGAACTAGACAGTGGTGAGAACATTGAAAGAAATCCCAAGAGGAAAGGTGGCTCTTAAGCACTTCCATCTGACCAAGGTTGTACTAAGCCAGTGGAGGAGAAGGGAAAGGCGCGTACCATGCTAGCAGCCCCAGTTAGCAATCAGGATACTAAAAGCCATAGCCAAGGTTATGGAGGTGTATGTGTGGGTAAAGGTCATGGATTTGGGGGTAGGTGGTGGAAGGAAGCAGGAATAAGAAAAGTTAGGCAGAAAAAATCTATCGTGAATTGAAGACTTATGGCGTAGGCACTGAGCTTTACATTTTAAGATATTTCTTACTTACTCTTTACAACAACTGGGAAGATTTATGCCACCAAAATAGTCCTCATCTTTGAGATTCCACAGTAATTGGAAATTGGATTGTAAGAAATGGAATTGGAAAAGACAAGCACCTTGACGTTGGAAAATGAGAAATCACAGGATGGAACGAGTGGATCTCCAGTTATAAGGTGGAAAAAGGCCTTTAATAATTGAAAACTTTTAAATTTTTATTCGAGTGAGAAAATAACTTCTATCACGGTATAGCCATTTCCTTACAGTGACTACCTTTACAGATTTTAGAACAGACAGATAACACAAGGCAGCTAAGCTCTCCAGTGAGAGGAGAGTCCTGGAGAGTTAAAAGCATGCAGGAAGGAGACCATCTGTATGTACCTAACAGGCTTTTAGATTTCTGTTCACCGTAAGATGGGTGATTCTGCCCCAAATACACTGCATCACAGATTCTGACTTAAGTCTTTGGAGCATTGTGACTGCTTTCTACATTCTCATGCTGTCTAGATTTTTGCCTTGATTTGAACAGACAGAAAGTCCTGGTCAGACTCTCCTAGGACCTTCAGCCTTCTCAACTTACAACATCACAGCTCCTGGACACTGCAGCCAGTGTTTTCGGAAGCTCAGCATCCAAATGTGCCTTGGGGCCACAGAAAGAGGCTACTCTCAGGAAGCCTAAGATTAAAAAAAAAGATGCAAATTTATTCTATATTTTTATAGACTGCTTCTCTCTCCCAATATTTCCCAACCTGAAAAGAACCCACTTTTACCCCTGAGTTGAGCTGTGCAATAGAAATGTAAATCTTACATTTCTATAGAGCTGTGCAATAGAATGTAAATCTTAAATTCTACAGTTCCACCATTAAAAAAGTAAACACATGAAATCAACTTTAGTAATATATTCTAGTTGGCCCAAGTGCATCTAACATGTCATAGTTTTTACATGCAATTGATAAAAATCTTTTGAGATATTTTATTATTTCACACTGAGTCTGGAATCCAGTGCATGTTTCACCTTAGAGTATATTTCAATCAAAACAGCCACGCGTCAAGTAGTCAAGAGACACAGCTGAACAGGGGCTGCTATTTCACACTGCCAGACTTAGACTTCTGATATTTCTGAGGTCTACAGAACATTCTTTCATGTTTCTACTGCTCAAGGTTCAGAGACTTTTTAAATGTAATCCATTACTCAGATCACTACTGCAGCATGCATTGTGAGCTAAACACAGCTAAAAAGAAATAAAAGTTTTTCTAGGGATTTGAAATTTTCTCCCGAGATTTCCTGGGATAATGGAATCGAAGGGCAAAGATCATTAAGTTAACCCATACTTGCCAGTGTATTCACAAGTATTTCTTCCTTCAAGTTTCTATTGGAATGAGAAAAGAATGCTACCTTCACTTCTCTGCTTAAGGATGATTAAATGTAACTTCTCATAAGGAAGCTGGAATGCTACACTGGATAGTTGGACAGTCTGTGGTGTTAGATACCTTCCTGTTCCCAATTAAGTACATTCTCTTGGGTAATTTCTCTAAATCTCTGCTTTGTCTTCCCTGAATGTGGAACAGTCAGATTAATTTTCTAAGTGTCTTCTGGGTGACAACATCAGATTGAGCCCATGGTGTGCCTGGTACCATGCTGGGCATGCATCATAAACAATCTTATATGTCATATTAAGAGTTTGTTTATCTTTCAGGCAACAGGGACCCAAGAAGACTAAAATTAAAGGTCACAGGAACTTGATCATGCTTTACATTCATATGGCTTTTTTTTTACTTGGAAGAAAACTGAAAACACTTTCTCTCTTATAGTCAAGCTTAGTTTTTTTTTTAAAGGTTTTACTTCCAAATATTTCAGATACTTTCTTTATATGAATAAGTAAATAATCTTAGCTAAGGTCCAGATTGATTTCTTCTGTATATTCAGAAATATTTTTCAATGAAGAGACTGAACATCCCTTTGGACATGCCTACTTATGGCATTTAGGAATTTAAACTTTTCTTGGGAAGATATATCCAATAATATTACAAGCATGATTTAGAAAAAATAAATTCATTATAATTTTCATGTCTCATTATCAGTGAGTTTAAATAATTTCTCATAGAATTCTTTAATGAGAGAAACGATGATTCCAGACCTTGTGGCTTTAGACTAGAAGGCCCTGTCCTAGTGACCTTGTCCCTTCTCTTCCATAGGTCAATTCAGGGAGCAGTGGAAATTAAATTGAAAGATAATTGAAAAAATTGAAATTGATAAATTAGTTCTTCAGCAAATAGCATGAGGGATCATGACTCTTCATTTGAGGAAGCTTATTTTTAAAACCTCAGCCTAGCAAAGCTTACCAGATTGTCTTAGTTACTTTTTACTCATCACTGAGACAAAATACCTGATGCCCAAAGTTGGGAAAGGAAAGTTTTATTTCTTACAGTTTTTGGAGGTTTCAGTCCATACTCAGTTGGCTCCAAGGCAGGGTGGCATGGCAGGCGGCAGTTCATGGCGGCTGCAAACCTCAAGCAGGAACCGGCAAAAGAGAGACACACCTTCTTTCTGCCATTACATCACATTCTGGCTCCACCCCCTAGGAGGGTGTAACACTGACACCCCCAATCCAAGCACTAGACAATGAACCAATCACAAATGCACAATGCAAATACATGAGGCCTGGGGGCCACCAACATAAACCATGACACAGATCCAATGGCAAATACCACTTAAGGCACTTGGGGGAATATGAGCTTCTACTTCTATTCTTTACTGTTCATAGGTAGGAACAAGGGCTACCCATGTCTAAAGCTGAGAATATACACATTCTGTTCAGTTTATTGACCAATCACAGATACAAATTACATGAAGATACCAGGAAAATATAAAATGCAATGATATCATTCCATTTGACTATATTAGCTAGAGGTAAACATATTGATCATTGCAGTTAAGTATCTGCTACATCATGATAAATATGAGCACATGCTGTATAGTAATTAAAATGTGTGTGTTAATAACTAAGTAAATTTAATGGGATCTTTGAAACATTATTGCAATCTGTGTCTGTAGAAAATGAATGAATCTTGGACAATGATGCATGAAAACCAAGACAACAAACTAAGATTAAGCCTATAAAAGAAATTTTAAAAATATAAAGTACTATATAACTCTGCTGAGTTACTGTTAAGTAACTCTTTCAATGACAGTACCTTGCAATGAATGCTTTCCTATGGGAGAAAATCTGAGTCATCTGACTTTTTGCATAGTAAACTCTAGCAAAATCTGAGAGCTGGCCAGACAAGGGAGGCACAGCCCTGGATAAAATTTTATCACTTGTAAGGGTAAAGGCTTTTATTCCATTCTTCTATATCAAGATCAAGTTAAAATACAAAAAAGTAGCTGGCATGGTGGTCTACACCTGTGTCATCCCAGCAGTCTGGAAGGCTGAAACAGGACAATTCCAAGTTTGAACTCCACATGGGTAACTTAGCAAATTAGGGGAAATTTGTCTCAGAAATAAAAAAAAAGAGGGGGGGACAAGGATATTGCTCAATGCAGAAGTCTTGGGTTGAGATTCTAGAATGACACAAAAAGTATCATGATTTAAGTTATTTTGTTAAAGACTTAGAATACAATTTTTAAGAATATGAAATCATTCACTGATTCATTTTGCTAGTTTTTCTTTGGAAAAGTAGCTCAGGATTGTTCTTAGAACAGAAATTTTCATGTATTAAAGGAGCTATGTTACAGAAAATAATTGTTTTGTGTTCAAAAATGTGAACAAGCGTTTCTTTATGATCAGTGGGGCTCTATGCATTTTCTTTATGATCAGTGGGGCTCTGTGAAAGACCCTAATGTAATTTCTAAAACAGGATTCTCATGCTGCCTTGACTAAGGACTTTCTCCAGTGTGCACTGTACAGAAGGCATATTCATGCAAACCAACTCCAGGTCCATTTGTCTGAAAAAACTATTCTATTTCTCAAATAATATGCATTTATTCCAAATGGAAATTAACAACAATTGTATAGCAATGTCTATGATCAATAATCAATTGAAAACCTAAACTTCTCTACATGATGAGTGAGAGACAAAGAGAGGCAAAAGAAATGTCAGTTTCTCATTGACTAATTTTTGAATAAATCCCAAGCCCCGTATTTGCTATAGAATACATCAGCCACATCTTGTCTCTATTTCTAACATTTGCCAAAGACGTGATTTAACAGTTGATCCAACTGTTGCTAATGAACTCAAAGCCTCAGAAATTCTATTTGAGAAATTCAGAAATCCTTCATAGTTTTTCTAAACAAAGAAATATGTGACCTAAATAAAATAATTGCTTGTATTTTGCTGGAGCCAATATTTATTTTGAAGTTGAGCCTGTTAAAAATGTAATCTGACCCACTGAAATACAGCTAATTTAAATTTAATAATAAAACTACCCACTATTTTCCCACGGACAGTTGTTAAGTGAATCTCCAAAACACCATGTAAAACACTCTGTCTAGGAGAATTTTAAAAAGCAAAATTATGAAGCATCAACAATCAAGAATGAAGGCTCCAACTCCTCCATATATTTCCAACTGAGCTTTACTTGGTTTCTATTAGCGTTCTGGCTACTGCTTTTCCCATGGGCATACACACACACACACACACACACACCCCTATTTATGCACACATAGATCCTGGCAGAGTAGCGAATAGTGTCTGAGATCTGGAAGACACTCTGCCATCAGGCTTACAGACATTTCCAAACAGTATAAAGGTTCTTAAACATTAAAAACAAAACTGCCATGTAGCCCAGAGTTCTCATTTCTGCATATACACCCAAAATAATTGAAGTTGGGATCTCAAAAAGGTATTTGAACTCTTATGATTATTGTAGCATTATTCACAATGCCCAAAATACGAGAACAATCTAAGTGCCCATCAGTGGATGAATGGACCAAGAAAAGATGGTATTAGCCTTAAAAGAACAACTTATCATTGGAGAAAACATGTACAAATTCAGGGGACATTATATACAATAAGCCAAACCCAGAAAAACAAATCATGCATAGATCTCACTTAAATATGAAATCTTTGCCAGAAGCAGGGAATAGAACAGTGTTTGCCAAATCCTGGGTGTTGGGAGAAAAGGGAAATGTTGGTCTAGTTGTTTGAATTTTCAGTGGTGAGTAAGTTCTAGAGAGCTAATATACATGGTGTGACTGTAGCTAATAATACTGCATCATATGTCTCAAACTTGCTTAAAATCTTAATTTTTCTTGCCACAACAGGCAATTATGTGAGGTAATGAATGCGTTAACTAATTTGCAGTGATTATTTTACCCCACAGACATGCATCAAATTGCCTTTAGTATACCTTAAATATATATATTTTTATTTATCAATTTTATGTCAATAAAGCTGAGACAAAAAGAAAAGAAACAGGCAGAAGGAACTCATCTCAGAAACAGCTTAGACAGAATTGTTCTGTTCACTAGCCCTGCCTGTAGCCAAGTTTCCACTTCTGGGGAAAAGGTTCCACAAAAGAACCAGGACTCCACAAGATGCAAGGCTTTTATTTTTTTAATTTTTTATAACATTGTCACCCTCAGAGCTACAGTGTTGCAAAATCTCCCCACTCCTGGAACGGAATAGACACCAGGGCATGGGATCTAAACTGTCCAACATGTAGGAAACATGGAGTGAACAGAGTGGAAAATATTCAGGTTCAAGACAGGAATCTGTGTGAGGCAGCCTGGGAATGTTTACCTAAAATGCAGCAAAAGAGGAAGAGAAGGAAGCCAGATAAACATATGCCTATGGTGCCCCAAATCTGAAGAAGAACTTTAGCACATGAAATTCTGCCTGTGTCTGAAACCCAGGTGTAGATAGTTGTATTGACCCAGACAGAAGACACACGCAAATTACGTCTAATCTGGATAACAATGAATGAAAAATTTTTAGCAGGTAATGGTGTTTCAAATGGGAGATTTCAAGGTTATTCCTAAAACAGGCAAATTACAAGAAGGCATGACAATAAACTTCAAGGCCTTGTACCCTCATTTTATTTTACCCTGAAATCAAATAATGTCTTTTTAAAAGTCTTTTGTTTTCTTGACTTTTCCCCAAATCAGAAAGAAAGAAATATAAGTAATGTTTGAGAGTATATGAGAGAAATGTGCTTTGTGGATACTTTTAGGAATAGGGCAAAAGAATAGAAAATCCTCTCCTAAGAAATTCTGATTTCATCTACAATTTCATCTACAATTGTAGTTATTTCAACACCTGGAAATCTTTCTTAAGGTTCTGACTTTGAATAGTTACTATAATGGATGACATTTGTGCACTGTCCGTGATTGTCAAATACACTTTAGGAGACAGGTACTATTACGATCTTCTTTCCCAAGAAAGAACCAAGGCTGAGCAACTTTCCTGTAACCACACAGGCAGTAAACGAGTAGCTGGAACTTGAGCTTTGGTCCCTCTCACATCAAAGTCCATGCAATTAGCACAGATTATCAGTCAAAGTTAATGCTTCTAGATTTCATCTGAACTTCTCTGAAACTTTCAGAGCAATAACACACTTGGATCCAGGGAAACAACAATAAAGTTTTGCTGAAATTGTAAACACTCATCTCCCAGGAGCCTTTGTGGTCCTTTATATTTCTTTCATAACTGTATTGTGAGATTTTTGAGCAGTGACTGTCTTCCCACAGCTGGCATCGTATGTCTGACAGTGACAGCTGTGTGCACTTTTGTCTACAGGGTGTGACTTCCAGGGGTACCTCCCTTACTTCTCCCCTCAACCTCTCACTCCCTACCCCCAGTAGGAAAAGAAACTCTCCCCAGTCATTACTGGGGGTAAGCTTTTAATTCTATCATAATACATAAGATTAAAAATGTAAATAATATCAAAAACATAACATTGGCATTAAAATTAGATTAACTAGCAAAATCCTCAGGGCCACCTGTGATGATGGAATGAAAGCATCTTGAGTGACTTGAATGTGTTAACTAATTTGCAGTGATTATTTTACCCCAGAGACACACATCAAATTATCTCTTGTATACCTTGAATACATATACTGGAAATATACTCTCCAGTATACTTTCATATGCTCTCATACATTGCTTATATTCTTCTTCAGATTTGGGGCACTATGGGCATATGCTTATTTGGCTTCCTTCTCTTCCTGTTTTGCTGCATTTTAGGAAGGATGCTTTTAGGGGGCAAAGGAAAAGACTAAGATTAAGAGAAGAGAAATGACACCAAGTGTCAGGGAGACCTAAAATAAAATTTTCTTTCTTTGACAATATGCCAAAATACAGACCTTTTGCCAGTAAATTTCTGGTAATCATTGGTGTTGTTCACTGGTGTTTTCTGTTTCCTTCCTTCCTAGTATGTGGTAGGACTACCATTTCCAGATCTTTGAATTTAGGTGTGGCTCAGTGACTTCTCTAGATAATGAAAACCATTGCACCAGGACGAGCACGGGAGAAAAGTGAGTGGGAACAACATGTGGCATGTTCAGATGGACTCTTTGAAGAGCCAAACCATAAACTGCCGTATTCCTACAACCACTCCATAGCTACAGGTAATGCTGCATGTTACAGAGCCTCTGTGAAGATTGCAGAAGAGTGTCTGCATTACCTGATGGTCATGAGGTCTGATTAAGGAATAAGCCTTCATTGTCAGTAACCACTGTTATTTGGAGTTTTGCTATGTTTCAGCTCAGAGTCTCTTCTGATTGCTTTAAAAGCCTCACTCTTTTCTAAACACGGCTACTATAGGAGTAGTAGAGCAGGGAGAAGGGAAGACTGATGGGATCTCATTAATGGCGATGCATTTTTTTTCTTAATGTTCCTCTAAGAGTATTTCATTAAATGAAAATGAAAACTATTCTAGGAACTTGGAATTAAAATGCAAGCAAAAATGCATACGTATTTCATGAATTGTAAATCTTTTTGTATCTGCTAAAGTAGTATGTGTCATCAAAATTTTATTCAAGATTGTATGATTTGTTATTTTGTAGTATTTACTTGGGTCCCACTAAAGAAGTATTTCATCATGCTATATAAGTACTATCAGAGATAACTTTTCATAATTTATGTATTAAAATAAATACACACAAAGAAGGGTATTAGTTAGGGTTCACTAGAGAAACAGATTTTATATGTACTTGTGCGAAGGATTTACTAGGTAGATTCATACTGGCCACCTGCAGAGTCAGCTGTGCAAGAACATAAAATAATGTCTGCACACTGGAGAGCCGGAGAAGCCCAGTGGAGGGTTGATGGCCCGGAGCTCTCTGCAGAGTCTGGTGCAAGTTCAGAAAGCCAAAGGGTCTGCACTGGAAACGTGAAGGAACTGGGCCCGAACATCTGAAGGCAGTGGCAAAGGCCCAGAACTCCTCCAGAGAAAGGAAAAGAAGATTTCCTTGTTTCCCTTTCAGTTACATTCAGGCTGCAAGCCTATTGGTTGGTGCCACTCGCATCCCGAGTGGATCTTCCCGCCCGAGTATGCAGCCTAATGTCAGCAGCCAGACCTGCCCATAGCTGCACCAATCTGCTGGGCAGTTCCTATTCAAGTCAGGTCCGTGTGTCACCATTAATGATCACAAAGGCTAAAGTCACTTGATAGAATATGTACAACTTAAAATGATTGCTTCTTTATTATTCTTTTTATTTTCAATCTCCAAGAATATTATAGGAGAGGCAAGCATGCTATTCATCATGTCATGAACACAAGAAGGGAAGAACAAGGCAGGAATGGTGTCTCATCTGAACCAGACAAGGGTGTCACTGGGAAACTCCCCCTACTTCAGTTCCTTGCTCCACTAGATACCAGGGTGAGCAGAAACAAACACATTTTGTAACTATTTTATTTATGCCAAACTGACTACAAGGAATAAAATTTAATCATGTGAAAGTTTAACAGCTCACTACCATCTTTGAATGTGACATTATGAAAGCTTCCTAATCCCTACCACTACGAAAACATGAAATCAAGAGCATGTTTTATGAATGGAAATGAAAGTGTACAAAGTCTTTATCATAAAGAATTTTTATGCCATAGAATTGGAGAAATGACAAAGCAAACATAAGCTCTTCTTGTAACTACCTAGAAGGGTTGCGGCTTGTTCAACACAGAGAGCTCTGTTAGAAAGAACAACTGTATCAGCTGGAGGAAACCATAAATCTTGCCTACTAGAGTCTATGACCAAAAATACTCCGAACTTATTCTCTGGAGGGAGAAACTGGAACTCTCCTAGATTCTAGACGGTTGAATTGCTACCAGACAAAGAATAAGAAAGATTTTCTCTTTGAATCGCCCTTGGTGTTTCTGCTCAACCAATTTTAGTAAGCTTCCTGTGCAAGGAGTTTCCAGTAGTGAGCTGCTTTTCACTCAAGAACCTCTCTACTAGAGGGCACAGATCCTGGGCCATGGACAAAGCCTTGCACCACACCGTGGACTCAGATCTACTCAGGAACAAGATAAAAATATGTTCCTTTTAGTTTCCCTCAGGCCATTGGTACTTCCCTTTAGTGTTTAGGAGGAAAGTTCCCTCCCTAATTTCTGAGCATTCTCTGTATACCAAGGTCAACATCCCCAGGAATCCTCACCCCTTATTGTTCTGATCCAAGTCACTATTTCATTTTCTCAGGTCCTCACTTGACACAATTTTCTTTTGCAGTGTTCTATTCCATCATTATGGCAAGGTTCACATTCCAAGTAAACATCGACATTAGTGAAGTGAGTGCATTTCTGTACGTAACTCCAGCCAAAAAGTTCTAGCTGTGATGAGCATAATTAAGAAGGAAATTACATATGACATTCTTTTCCTAGGATGGACTGATCATCCCCGAGAGTATTTCATCCAATACTGCCTTCCTTCTGTTAAAAGAAGCAACCTGACCCAAAGAATTCAAGAC
This sequence comes from Dolichotis patagonum, assembly GCA_004027295.1. Lineage (NCBI taxonomy): Eukaryota > Metazoa > Chordata > Mammalia > Rodentia > Caviidae > Dolichotis > Dolichotis patagonum. Next base: position 14,019 of record PVJX010015018.1, read on the forward strand.
AACATCTTGTGATGCCTTCTTTGGGGTTCACAATAGCATACATTTTCAGTATTTGTGGAAAAGTGGCCATTCTTACTTTAGAAATGTATCCTTCCATTCTCAAAGTAAACCACAGAAAACAGTTAATGTTTAAATTCATAATTCTCCTGAAACCTAGTCTAACATTGTAGAAAAATGATCTGCATCTCAATTTATATTAGCAGAAGAATTTTTATTTTTAAACTCTCGAAACCAAGAAAGGATTCCAGAGAGAATCAGACAGTGAGGGATGGGGGACTACTATAGAAGTGTATCTTATCTGGGGTTGTCTGGCATTCTGGATCATCAAAATTGTCTAAATTCTGACTGCTTTCCATGGTGTTGTGGCTTTAAAATGTTCTCTGAGATGTTCACTGTTCTATACCGGCTAAAACACTCAATGTCTGATGGCCAGATTATTCAAGATCAATGAGAACAGGGACTCAGGTGCGTGGCCTTCAATGGTGTTATAATTAGCAAAGAATAGTGCCGGATACAATAGATCTTTAGGACAAGCTTTAGTGCTCTTTAGGGAAATATAACCAAATGACAACTGACTGGCTCTCCCAGGTTACATGGGCACCTCGTTTCCATACCCTACTCAATCATCTCTTAGACTGGACATTATTTGAATTTCTCAGTTAATTTTACCATGAATTTCTCCTGAACTTTCAAAATAGAGACACTATCAGCAAGGTAAGCAACTCTTTCAAGGAATCCGTGTTTACAGCAGAATTATCAAGACCCTTGTGAGCACTAGGAAAGATTTATGACTTCTTATTGCCTCTTTCCTCTTCCCCACATGTGACACTGATCAGGGTGAAGAATGTCTTTCCCAGGGTGAAGCCAGAGGCTTGTCTACAGGCTTGTTTTCTTATAGTTTTGTCTTTTGTTTACTTTTTGAAGTTCTGCAGCCAGATCATAGGACCCAGGGGAACCTAAAGATTGAAGCACAAGATTTTGACATCTCAGAAATGAAGTCAAATGCAGCGAGTAGTCATAGCTTAGCACAGTTAAGAGGGAAACAGGTCAGACCTGGAAGTGATTAGATTAAATATCAGACCAAAAATTAATGTGAAAATACTGGCTGTTGGTGAAACATCAAACGGCCCAGCAATTTACCCCTCTAGTCCTCCTTACTTTTCCCAAGTGAGCTCTCGTGCTACATTGAGGTTACAGGGCACCCTCTTCTGTGGAGAACGCTTAGGACCTTCAGTGCCTGCTAGCATACATCATGTGTTTATTTGCACCGGGTCTCTTCTCTTTTAGTATCAGCTGAATCCTTCTAAGCCCTGGCAATGCCCATAGTCTAGACTAGTGGTGGTTCACCTATGGCACACATGCTACAGTGGGCTCTTTTACTGCTAAAAGCTCTGAAGGGTCTAACTCAGTGGGGTCACAGTTTAAGGAACCAAATCCAGTGATACTCCTCAAAAAGGTAAGCAAATAGATGGCCATTTACAATAATGAAGAAATAGATGCATTTATCAGTTTTGTGCACACATGAAATAACCATCCAGACAGAGGATATTTAAATGCAAAAAGATAAGAAAGCTTGGTTAAGGTGTCTGAATAAAACCAGGAAAGGTTGAACAAAGATAAAGAGATGTTTCTCTATTGAGATATAGAAGGGAGAAGGGAAATTCCCCAAATAAGAATAAAATTAGTGCAAAGCCAGCCAAGTTTGGAGTCAGCTCTGAAAAGACTGGCCAAAGCAAGCTGACACTGCAGCTAAGACTGAAAGATAATGCCAAGTCCTTCATCCAAGGTTATCTGGTTTCTGGTGCCAGCACTGAGTATAGTAGGCCACACTGAGGGCTGTTCTGACTCAATTTCACTCCCTTGTTCCAATCCAACAGAGCAATAACTATTAAAACTGGCTAAACAAGATAAATTATTAATCATTCTCCCCAGAGATTTTATGAGGAGAGAGGTTTTATATGAACACGGGGGGGGGGCACTACTTGCCGTTCAACACTATATCCACTCTTAATTTTATATGTTACGTCCTTGATAATATCAGAATTAACCCAATTATAAGTGAAAAAAGAAGAGATATTAAAGAATACTCAAAGAAATCATTTGTTTCATAAGAACAAAAAGTTTCAGCCTTATTTATTGACTGAAACATAACATATATTAAAATTACAGGTTACAGTACAATAATAGAACGCATATGCATAATGTGTAGTGAACAAGTAAGGAAAGTTATCATTTCTCTCAAACATTAATCTTTTCTGTGTGTTGATAACTTTTGGGTTATTCTTTTTTGGTTATTTTATTACAGGTTATTTGAAGAGTTACCTTACTAGACTATAAAACACTAGAACTCTTCTTCTGATCCTACTGCGTTTTGGTGTACTTTATGTCAGCTCTTTCTGTTCTTCCTACTTCCAAAATTCTGCAGTCTCTGGTGACCACTACTCCATGAGATAGATTATTTTTTTTCAGTTTTCACATATAAGTGATAACAGATGCTATTTTTTTTCTGTGCATGGCTTATTTCATCAAGCAAGATATTCTCTAACTCCATCCATTTTGACAGATTGAAACAATGAATATTATTAAAATAGCCATACTACACAAAGTGGTCTACAGATTCAATACAATCCCCATTAAAACAATGTTTTTCACAGAAATAGAAAAAAATCCTAGAGTTTATATGCAAGGATAAAAATACAGAGCAGCCAAAGTAATTCTGATAAAAAAGACAAAGCTTGAAACATCACAATGCCTGGCTCCAAACATACTAAACGGTTTTCTTTAAGGAGGATTTTTGTGGCACTGAAATGAGATGATTGCACCCTAATCCACCTAAAGATATTACCAGAGTTAATGGAATTGACTTGCTTCTTACTGATGAAACTATTTTATTCTTCTCTCAATGGTTAGAAAAATAGGATCTTCAGAAGGCTAAATTATAAAGCAAAAATTTGTATAGTAGCTGAACACCAAAAGTAAGTAATCAGAATATAAATGGAAACAGATTTCATTCAATCATTGAATCTAAAAAAAATAAAACTAGCTATCACTAATGTTATCTGGCACTGAAAAATGACCCAGCTAGTATAGTGTCCATGAGGTACCAGCTAATACCAACCAGCAAGAACTGGCTGTGTGTGTCTCTTCCTAATTCTTTGTTCACTGATTTTACTTTGGCAGTTTAAAATTGGTGATGATGGGGGTACAGATGTTCCTGACTTCCAGTGGAGTTATATCTGGATACTTCCATGATAAGCTGAAAATATTAAGTCAGAAATGTATTTCCTACACTTAACCTACTGAACACCATAGGTCAGGCTTTCCTACCTCATAAGTGCTTAGGACACTGACTGTAGCCCACATCTAGGTAAAATCATCTAACATAGGCTATTTTATAATGAATTACTTACTATCTTTTGTCATTTATTATATATGGCATTGCAGATGAAGAACAGAACGGTTATATGAGTACTCTTTCACACCAACATAATTTGGGAACTGTCTGTATGTTTACAGGAAATTAGTAAACTTCATCAGATCTTTTCAACTCTCTACCTGCAGCACCCAGCCAATTGCTAAATATTTACCAGTGCACCACGGTATATAATTCAAATTATAGTCATAATTGAGTTCAACTTTAAAATATCAATCACATTTATCTGTTATAAGTCAGTATATAAAAACATAGGTTCAGCAAGAAAATAGGCATAAGCAACAGTATTCCAGTTCAGATATGGGCGTGGAGTAAAGCAAGATTCTCAGATAAATGATCCCAGAGGATATGTCTTCATTTATTGATAACACGGTTTTCACCTTAGACTGTCTAATCAGCAATAGAGAGACCAGGCCCCAAACCAACTTCTTTCAGATCTGAGGAACAGAAGACCTGAAGAGGACAGACAGCTGTCCTGTCTTAAAACTCTCTTTCAAGCGTCTGGTACTATATGAAGGATGCTGGGCCCAAAATGCTCCTTCACTTCCACACAAGGCTTTCAGGCTTACGATATAAAAATGAGAGAGAGCTGTAGAACAAAGTCTTTCTTTTGAAGCACAGATCCTTTATGTCCCCAAAGTGCCTACAAAATAGTGAACTGAAATATTTCCCTAAAGAGGGAGTAAATGAACATTCATATATAGTGATTTTCAATAAACAAAAGAAAACAAATTTCGTAAGGGTCTTTAGAAAACAAAAAGATGAGGAAATGGGTTCTAGTGTTTGCCTGTAATGTTTTATAAACTGACAGGGGATCGATAACATTTTATGTTCATTAAAAATAAAGATAACGAAGACTCTCCTTTTAAACAAGATCAAGGTAATCCAGGCACTTAATGTTATTAACACATCCTTCATTTTTCAACAACACCCCCCTCACACACATACTAAACATTCACATGCAAAATTAAAGGACAGAATATTGATACAAAACTAAATGAACTTGTCTGCTATTATATACATTAAAGCCTGACTTCCAAAAGGGAAATAAAAGGAGAAGTACACAAATAAAATTTATAAGCTCCTGGAGTACAGCCATGAAATATTATTGAGATTAGAAAGGTGAATCCATGGTCATGCTCTTGATGGAAAGCTCTGCTTGCCTGTAACCAGATGTGAATCATAGCATCTCCATGGTGATAAACGGGCAGATGCCCAGTGGTATTTTCTTGTCTACATTAGAGAGTGAGAATTTCAATAGTTTGTTGATTCCAAGTTTTGAGAGGTAAACTTAGATTTTTATCCGGCATGAATGTCTTCATGGCCTCTGTGAACAGGGTAGCCTGTTGTTTTTTTGAGCTTACCCTGAAGGGTTCTTTCACTCTGCTGTAGCAAATGCTTCCTTTGTCTTTCCTTCAATGTCTTTCCTTCCTACAATTCCAATTTATGCAGGAAATGAGAAATATAACTGAACGCTGGCTTGCTGTGCCCAGCATTTCCAACATAGACTCTTGTACCATTAATTTTTATGTCATACTAGTTGAAACTACTTTTTAACACTCACAGGTATTGAGTTAGTAGATCAGACAATTATGGTTGCATATTTTAAAATTGTGCTATTCTCATATAAGAAAGTAAATTCAATGCTAATACTTAATACCAAATAAAACCATGTGATGAACAGGCAAGGAAAACTTTTCTAAAGAATACTGAAACAAATATCAAAATCTTACCGTGACAGATCTGGGTCCTGAGTGCACTCTGAACAGCCACATATCATCAAGAAAATGCTAGTGCTCACGAGGTGCATGAGAGTTCGTATTTTATGATAGAAGGCATTAGGAGAGTGCAGCTGATTTTAATTTTAAATCATCTGAAGCCACAAGGTCCTTCACAAGTTTACCACCTCTTCTCTCCTCCATTTTTCTATTTGCAGCCATGACTCCCCTATGTAACAGATGTTTCAGAAATGTTTACAATTTTATAAAAGGACAGGCTGATATGGGAATTCTCATGTAATGCTCATGAAAGCATAAATTAGAACAGTTTTTCTGAGGAGTAATTGGACAATATAAAAGAAGAGCTTAAAATTATCAAATTCTTTATCCTAGTATTCCTCCACTGTCAACTGAGCCTAAAAAATAATTCATTATGGTAACAAAAAAAATAATAATTTCACTAAATGAAAGGCAATGATTACACAAATAAATGTATATTGACAAGAATATTAAATAGTATGGTATTCCTAAATATTATCTTTGGGAAGAATATTTAAACTTTTTGATGATAGAACCACAATATTATTTTAAATGAAAAAAACACAGATCAACAATTACATATACAGTACATCCTCAATATGCCCACATGCAGGCAAACACACACACAAATAGACATGTGAGACCAGACACTAAAAGGGGAGATGCCACAGTACCTTAGGATAGAAGAGAAGAAGAAATGTGAATTCATTGATGAGTGATGAAATTCCATTCTAATGGAGCTTTTTATGTGGTTCTTAAACTTTATGAATCAGTCCTATGTACTGCTTATATCTATTTCAAGTTTCGAACAGATGTTCTTTTTATAGTGCCATTTGAAGAACAAACACTTCCTTTTTAGATAGTTGAGTTTTGCTATCTTCTTTACATTTTCTTTCTTTCCTTTCTATTCTTTTGTTTTTTAAGAATTGTTTCCATTCATCTCTGAGATCTTACAGATATATGTTATGGTATCTAACTGTTTCATAGTTTTGATTTTCAATTCTTAAAATTTATTTTCATATAAGGTTGCAATTTTCCATGTACATAGCCAATTATTCCAGCAGTCATTTGTGAAAAGTCCTCGCTGACTCACAACGCAATCTCAGGTTTCTACATACACATGCATTTGTATCTGGGTTCTTTATTTGATAGTATTGACCGGTTTACCGCTAGACCAGTGTGAAACTGCTTTCATTGTTACAGTTGTGACGCTGTTGTTTTGTACACATAGTGAGGCTTCATCACGCTCTTCTTCAAGAGTGTTTTGCTTATTCTTGGCCCTCTATATGCCCATAAATTTTCAAATTAGTACTTAAATTTTCCAAACTCTAGTTGGAATTTTGGATGAAACAGTGTTTTCAGTCACACATATGGAAAAATAAAGTACTTTTTAACCCTGAAAATTCAGTGTATGCTCACAATACATATTATATATTTTCATTTATTTAGCTATTCTACTTACAATAAAGTTTTCTCATAAATACACACTTTCTGAGGTTTATTTTCAGTAATTTTCATTTTCTGATGTTTCACAGGCAGATCTTGTTAGAATTACATTTTAAAAACATTTTCTTATTATTAAAGCCTAATAATATTACAGGATTTTTGTTTCCAATTTCACTAAGGTCTTATCATTTCTAATAATTTAACTATAGCTTCTTTGAGTCTTTAACACAGATAATTATAATTGATTAGCATTTTATTCATTTTTTCCAATACCTTTTTTCTTTGCTAACTTATTCTGCACTTGTGGGAACAGAACACAAGATGAATAGAAGTGAAGACAGTGGGCACTCCTGTCCCTGCCTCATTTTGAGAGCTCATTTCCAGGGTGTCACCATGAGCTGTGGTATTTACTGGCAGCTTTGCCTTTTTGGTGCCCTTTTACAAACATAATCTTTCATTGTTATTTGAGTAAAGACTTCTTTGTAATCAAAAATAAGTACAATTTGTCAGTTTCTGCTAACGTAATAGATTGCTTTTCATTTTTACAGTGGTTTTTAGTTTTAGTTTTTATTAGCACATGTTTGCAGTACATAATGATTGCATTCATCATTGGTAATTGGAACATGTATGAAAGACATCTTAATTTTTTTTTTTTTTTTACTTCTGCATTCCCTCCACTGTCTAATCCCTCATCTCTTGGTCTTCTTCTCATTTGCAAAACCTCTATCTCCCTATTCCTTATTATCTATCTTTTATTTTGCTCTTTAATTTATTTTTATTTTGGGTTTCTCAGCAAGAGAAACCATATGATATTTAAGCTTGTATATCTGATATTGCACTTAACATTACAGTCTTAAGCTACGTCCATTTCCTATAAATTATTCAAATTTATCTTTCTTTCAAATACCATGAAAGAGTCTAAGTCAAACTTATTTGCAAATTGAGTCATAAAAGTATTTTAAAAGTTCCTGAAAACCAATATTCCAATCCAGTTTATCATTAGAATATTAATTAATGAAATCACAGATTTCAAAACTTTTCTGATAGAATTTGCAAATCAATTTAACTTAAACTTTTTGGATTTGTATTCATGAAAAACATTGGCTTCCAATTTTCTTTTCTTATGCAGTCTTTGATAAGTATTGGAATGAAAGTTAGAAAATGCATATATTAAGTTGAAAAAGTCTATTATTCCATAGGGAAATGCAACTATACAAATCAAAGAGCATATAGTAAAAGAACAGTTTACTGATTTGGGAGAAATGTAGATAAAATGGTACCATGTGGCTGGTAATCAGCTCAACTCCATATCATCTCAGGCTTGATGAGGCAAAGGTTTAACATATTATTAATCTTTTGAAAAAGCATTTTGGTAATTTTTGCTATGACTTTTATTTTGCTCTATTTTGTATATATCTTCTATTACCCATATTATTTTCTTTCATATAATTATTTTGGGTTTGTTTGCCTATTTTTATCAACTTAAAGAAGAAATTAAGATAAAGGATTTCAAGTATTCCTTCTGTATTTCTTTTTAAACTTAAACAGCTAAGTCTATCATTTACCCTTTAAGTATTGAGCTATTAACATGATAATTGTAGTGTACTGTCATTTCACCAGTTGAAAATATATTCTATAATCTAATTTTTCTTATTAATTTTTCTCATTACTTCTATACAATTTAGTAATAAAAGACATTACCTGTACAATTATGCAAGAAAAAGTAAAGACATTCATGTAAGAAAAGAGTGAAATTGTCTCTGGTTGCAGATGACATGATCTTTTCCACGACAATTTCTGAGGATTCCCCTGTTTGACTGATAAACAGATTCAGTAAAGTTTCAAGATGCAAAGTAGGCATGCAAAATCCATGGCATTTGCACACATTAACGATATACTCTCTGAAAAAGACTTTAAGAGAACAATTCCATTTATAACATCAAAATGAAATAAAATACTTAGAAGTAAATTTAAGCAAGGAGTTGAAAGATCTGTACACTAAAAACTGCAAAACACAGACAAATGAAATTCAAGATGACATAGATAAATGGAAAGATATCCCATGTTCATGAACTTGAAGAATTAATATTATTAAAATAGTCACCCCATCCAGTGTGACCTACAGATTTGATGCAGTTCTTGTCAGAGACAATGTACTGAGAGCCACTAGGTTAAGTTTTTAGACCACATATGTAATTATGAATGAGAACTTCAAATCCTCGAGACGGGTTTTTGTAGACATGGACTCTCTGGGAAAATGTATTAGTTAGGATTCTTATCGAGAAATAGAAACAATATAAGATACATGTATAATTGTACAGAGATTAAGTAGGCTAACAGGATCAGAAGTAGAGATATCACAGTGGCCATCTGTGGGATCAGAGGCAGAAGAACTCACACGGATGGCACGCTATAGAACCAGACAGCAGTCAAAGCTAAAGGTCCGGAAGCCTCTTGCAGAGCCACAGCTGCAAGTCTGCGTTTCTGGCAGGGCAAAGAGTCTGTGTTGGAAGGCTGAAGAAACTGGCTACCTGTGTCCAGAGGCAGCGGCGAAGACCTGAGCTCCTGCAAAAACACACCTTCCTCTTCCTTTGTTTTTCATTCTAAGCTGCAAGCCTATCAGTTGATGCCACCCACACCTGAGGTGCGTCTTCTCCCTCAGTTTGTCAGTCATCATGCCAGTGATTCACAGACACACACAGAGCTTTACAAGTTAGCTGGTTCTTACCCTAATCAAGTTAACATGTCACAATTAATGATCACAGAGGAGTTCATCTGTTCCTTCAGTTTCTTTCTCGGCACTGCAGAAAGGTGACTTTTAATTATGTTGCGTTGGCTGCATAGCACGCTTCTAGTAGTTCTCATTTACACTGATGTTACACTGTTTGTGGCACCTGGCTTACAGGAAGAATTACTCCGTGAGGCCCCCTCTCTAACACAGTTCTAAGCTTTTTGTCCTTTCTCCTGCATCATGGGAGACCATAAAAAATGAAGTCATCCTTCAGATTCTTTCAGAGTAGACCCTGGCTTCAATGAAACACTTACCTCTGTAGATTCCTAGTGTCACTGGAATCTCAGTATTTTGGATTTTCATACATTCTTGTTACCTCATTGATTGATTTAAATACATGTTCAGCATAGCCAGTTGTTTCCAGTGGAAGAGTGAGACAAAGTATCAAGTCAGTCACACTGATAGATGCTGGTGTCTTTAATTTTATTCTTAAATGTCATGGCAACACAATTTTTATCTATTTAGTATAAACTTCTGTTTGTGCAAGACAGTAAATATTTTTAGCCTTTAACTCTCAGCAAATTGAAACACTGGAAACACTCACAGGCCCATAGGAGTTTTTTCTCCCCCAAACCACTTCCTGCAAATATGCTTTCTCTGTGTGAATCCTATTGTTACAGATAGATAGATATGTTTATTACTACATGTATATAGTACATAATGCTTACATTTCTTGCGTGGAATTGCTACACATATTAATTGGTTTTTTAATTTTAAAAAGCAAAACAGAAAAAAAGGATAGAAATGACATAGAATTTCAAAACAAAAAAAATAGTAGGGAATTAACACTAGTTAATATATTGCATATTGTTATCTCAGAACTAGTTGTTCAGGTTACAAAATCTAGACACAAAAGGGATCAATCAAACAATGACAGCACAAACTGTTCTTTTTGATGAACTAAATGAAATGACAATCTTAATTGTTTTTATCATCCCCTCTCCCTTCTCTCTCTTCTTTCCCTTTCTTCTCCTCTCCACTCAACCCTAGATCCCCTTCCTTTTTTCCTTCTTTCTTTTTTATTATTATCTGTAGAAAAAATATATTGTCTGAGAAAGAAAATCCAGGAAGGTTCCTGCTACCCGCTCATTGCTCCTCTGCATGTGGGAAACGGGCTGTTGTCTTCCTCCTCAGTTTGCCTCCGGATAGAAAACTGTGATTTGCCAGCTTTTTTCTGAGATCTGCAGCTGCATGCATACTTCTCGTCATTCCATTCCCTTGCTGCAGATTAGAGTTCTGAGTTTCAAAAATCTGTTACTTTAATCCAATACGGACTAAGCATGTCTAGGTTTTGTTCTCCTATTGCATTTAGGTGATTTCTGGGTGGTGAGAAAAATGTCCATTTTTATCTAACATAAATGTTTCTCTAGATTGTTTCTTGTTAGAACGTGTTTGTGATACCTAATAATCATGTTCATCTTGGGAAACTCGTTCACAGACATTCTTTATCTTAAACAATTTTACTTTTCCTTCCCCTTTCTGTCTACCTGTCGCTTCCATCCTCAGGTTCCCTTACCGTCTCCACAAAGTCTACATTTTAAAACCAGACCTGAGCTGCTTTTCCAAAAGTCTACAGTTCTAGCAGGCTTCTTTTATGAGTCTCTTTAGTCATGTTGTCACGGCTGCCTCAGTGTCCTGAATCTACTCAAAACACTTTACCTTTCATCGACATTTTGACTTTGGGGAAGAACTGAAAGTTGCGCGGTGCTAGATCTAGTGAATGAGGTAGACAGGGACACACTGTAATGTTTTTATTTAATGGGAAGTCCTATAAACATTTCAAATTAATTCAGCACGTCAAGGCAACCTCAGACACTAAGATCCTGCCTCTCTCTATATAGTATTCAATTAGACTACAATATTTCCATGAGTCTTATCTTTTCCAGGATGAACTTATTCTATTTCTTGCATGCTCAATAAATATATCTTTTATGTTCACAGTGATTAATAAAATTCTTAAGCAGGAACCATTTGAATAAGAAACTTAGACGAGCATCAGAAGACCTCCCTCCAGGTTAGTGTTGCTTGAGTTTATCGAATTTATTTAATTGCACATCTCAAATTTCTAAAATTGTATTCAATGATTCTGTCTTTACTAAAAGATGGTGTTACTTAATTTACCTCTTGATCAGCATAAACTAGAGAAAAAGTATCATTTAAAACTTGAGGATTACTCAAAATTCTCTGACAATACTACTTTAGATAAATTATGATAGAACAGGACTACTTATGGGAATTTTGTCTTTCACTACTAACAAAATTTCATCAATACAAAAGTTTTGATGCTCAAATAGGAAAAAAAAGATTATAATTTTATCATTTGAAGATCTGATAAAATGGGTAGCAGACAGTATTATTATCTCCATACAATAGAAGGGTAATGAAGAGAGAAAAATAGAATTGAGAATCTTCAGAAAGTTTATAAAAATCTAACACATAGATTTATATCATTTGGTTCTGGAATATTCTAATAACAAGTTCCTAATTACATGTCATTAGCACAGCACTAGAAGACATTCCATAATTTAAACTACTGAAAATCATGCTGCTTGACTATACTGCCAATCATTAATTGATTCTGGAGTGGCTCAATTCTCATCTTACAATTTCAAAATCATTTTGGCAAAACTTGGAAACATAAGAAAAATTAGAGAAAGATACTCGCCAAGTTGCATAAAATGCATTTGGAAGTTATATTAGATTATTCAAGCTGAAAAGCCTTAGAAAAAGTAGTCTTTTTGTTCTGGAAAATATTTTTGAAATTTTGGTGACACCTTGTACTTCATGAAGAAAATTAATCATAGTATGATGGACCAGAAAGCACCAGGGAATTTTCAATGAAATGTTTTCTTTCTTTTTTGCTGATGCAATATTTGAAATGGGAGCACAGGGCATATTTTCAAGCAAAGTAGTTGTCAGCAAGCATGCGTCTTTTCAGTAAATCACCTGTGATCTTATGAATAATTGTCAACATAAAATTAAAAGAAATAAACTACATTTCTATTTCCAATTGAACTGTGGCTCTTTGTAATGAATTAAATTATTTACCTTTTACATCTTCTTCTTTCTCCATTGAAAAGACTAATGACACTAAACTGTTACTTAGGAAGTGTTAAAAACTTACCATACTTTGTGAATCATCATACTTTATGGACTAATTGCCTATTTATCACCTCAACTGGTAGGTCTACAGCCACTTAACAAATGCCAAAACTGGCATTGATCATTGAGGAAGCCAAGCCAACAGTGAGAAATCTGTTTTCCTGTAGATGGGACTCTGTGTGTTCTTCCCACTTTCCAACAACCCTACTTTTTTCCAGGAAAGATGTAAGAGCCTTTGTGGGAGTCACACAGAGTTCAGATCAGAGCTGAGATTGGAGTTTAGAGTACTTCCTTCCTCTACGCAAGATCTACTCTCTTTCTTACTACCTGGTCTGTTTTTGTTAAGCTCCCCGATCTTCAGAGGCAAGAGAAAATTGTTCCGGTTGTCAGTCATGTGATAGGTCTTTAGCCCAAGCCAAAGGTGGAGGCTGAGTAGGGCAATGCTTTCTGTTCAAAGACACACTGACCTGTTTGCTATGTCATTTGAATTCTCAATGCATGAAAATGCATGTCACTGTCTCTTGAGCTTATAAAACAGTTCATCTCTATGATATAAAGTCCAGAATTAGATTCTCCATTTCAGGGAGTGGCCCACAGGGATAAAAGTCACGCAGTAACATTGCAACCAGCCATGGATACCAAAGAAACACAGACACAAAAACTCCAGTAAATATTTTTCTAGAAATTGAGCAAGATTCCTACTGTTCTAATCTACCAAATGCTACTTATGTCTAATCTATCAAAATGTGTAAAGATGATTCAAAATTGCCCATCAGACCAGCACTGAGGGATTTCTAATCCCTTTCTGTGAGTTGTTTTTGTGACTTCCTCCTCTGTTGTTCATTAATGAGTGGTAGAAAATTTCATTGTGTGAAAAGTGAGTATTTAGATGGCTATTTCAGCTATAGTAGTAAGCTAAAGCTCAGGTGTACAATTCCAAATGGAAAGTTTTCTTTAAACTACAAACTCAGGTCAGTTTATTTCCTTTGTGCCAGGAATATACTACTTTCAGGAAATAGAAGAAAAGTAGTTCACCACTTCTCGGTCTTTACAGCCTATTTTATACATCACATTTCTTCTTCTAGGTTGTACTTTCCCACTTTATTTTCTCTATTTTATCATTTTCATACACTTCATTCACCTAACAAATATTTATTGGGTTTTAGATTATATGCTAGGTCCTTAGTATTCATCAGTGATCAAAGCAAACCCTTGCCTTTATGGATTTTGCATTATCCTTTTCCTGCATGCTTAATTTGTAGTGTTGATAAAGTACAGAGACTCCTACAAACACCCATTCTCTTTCTGTGTTCTACAGATGCTGTCTGTCTTGCTTGGCACCTGTAGATTGTGTGTGGCAGTAAGGTGTATGCAGGGAACAAAAGGACAGTTAGGCACATTTACTAAAGTACACAGGAATTCAGTTTTAAAAATTCTCTATCCCATGAATGGACAGCAAAGACAAACTAAACCCAAGGGCAGTATCATGGGCTATGGAGCTAGACTGCTCTTGTAGACCTAAGAAGAACCCACAAGGTGCTAGAATGACTCTGCTTGGCAGTAAGATGAGTGGGCAGGCTGCACAGTCACACAGAACTGCATTCTAGTTCTGCAGCCTCGGGTAGGTCTAATACCCTTTTGGGACTTCAGTTTCCTCAACCTGAAAGTGAATTTAACATCACTTACTTTATGGGTGTTATCAGCATTTGTGTGCTCATTCATTTAACAAGCGTTTAGGGAGCATCTTCAGTGTACTCCTTGCTACTCTGATTCGTAGCAGTGAAGAAAGGTAACAAAAATTTTTGCTCTCATGGATTTTACCTGGACATATTACCTATTTCTATAGAAAAAATGTGGACTCAATTTTTTATTATTTTATGTATGTATGTATGTATGTATGTATGTAGGTATGTATTTATTTAGTTTGCATGTGATACTGGGAATTGAAACTAGGCCTTTGCCCTAAACTACATCTGCAACTTTTTATACTCTTTGTACTTTGAGACAGGGTCTCCCTAAGTAAGTTCCCAACACTAGGCCTGAACTTGTGATTCTTCTGCCTCAGCCTCTAGGACTGTTGAAATTACAGGTATGTACCACTAGGCTTGTTTCTTCTTTTTTCTTTTTTAGTCCTGTAATAGAAACTCAAGCAAAATGCTACTCTGAAGTTTTCATAAAGCAGCACCATTAGTATGCAGCTACCAGAGATGTCATTACACTTTGCTCTGCTGCAGAGGGCTGCTTCAGTTAGGGAAGCTTTACGTGAGCCACAGAGAAGGTCCTGCAGCACCTCTCAGGGAAGAGGCCATATAGGAGCACAGCAAAGCAGAGAAAGCGCCAGTCAGAGGCACCTTCCTGACGGGCGTTGAGGAAGTGATAACTTGAGAGAGGAACAAGCCAGGGGAAGACTAAGGGACAGGTGAAACCTGTGCCGCCAGAGGTCACCCACACCTAGACTGTCAGAATCTGCCACTAGAGAATGTCATTGTCCACGAAGCCTCCTTTTCTGCCTGATTTTTCCATCTTCTCTTTGAAGTTTACGCCCATTTCCCAAGCCTTAGGAAGCATGCCCTGGAATGTTGGCTGTCAAGTTAACCAGTGCCTGTCTCTGTTAGCTCCACCAGGCTATTTGGAAGCTCTTCACACATCCCCAAGTTACCACCACAGTGCTTTCTCAGCCGTTGAGTCACATAGAAAGGGGACAAGCTCGAAGGGATTGTCACAAAGCCTATGGATTGCCACCAGAATTCTTCTGGACTCTTTTATGGTTTCAAAGTGCACTTATATATTTTTTCCTTTTGAAAAGTAAATTTTGTGTTTATGTTCCATATAAGGTATTTAAATAAATAGCATCAAAATTATTGTTAATTTTTCTATGTGTTAATAATTTACATAGGGATTTATGTACATTCTAATAATGAATTAGGATTCTACACTATATAATTTATGAAAACTCGGTGTTGCCTGAGATGGAGTGTGTCATGAAACTGAACAGATCTCATCCTGTGTTCTTTCTTGTCACTTATTCTCCTACTAATCATGCAGTTTATTTTCTCATCCCAAGTGGTGATCTCCCCTTCTCTCTGTAAAGTTAGTAACTCCATGAGGGCAAAAGTTGGTGATACTGCTTTATCTTCAGAACCTTAAAATACAGCTATATATTTGATATTTATTGGCTATGGAATGAGTTTAGGTTTTTGATTTTAGATAATGATAGTCACTAGCAGCTAGTACTGTATATGGCAAAAATCTCTTTTAACCCATTAACTTGTTTAGCTTATCTTGAAGATGACTCTGAGAGGCACAGAATGCAGAGTGGTCCAAATTAGTAGCAGAAGTAGAATGTAAACTTGGGCAGCCTGTTCCTGAGTCATGAGTGACTGTGTTACTATTGACTCTATATCATGGGATAGACAGTAGACAAAGTAAGTTTTCAAATTTTCAATATCTTTTTGAACTTTACACTTCTTAGTTTTATTATTTTATTTTAGTATTATTTTATTATTAAATTAATGTATATATTTATTTATGTACTCAATGTATATTACAACTATATGGCTCAATATGTAAAAGGTACCAGAAAGTATGAAAGGAAAACTCTCTCTCCTCTTTCCTGTCCTCCAGTTATTTCTCCTTTCTAGCATGTTGCTTGCTGCCTGATGCTGGCTCTGTGCTTGCCAGAAATCCCTCTGGACAGAATACTTCATTTTTCTGTGGCTTGATTCTCTTACCTATAAAATGGGGATAATATAACATCTCCTCCATGAGGTTTTTATGGAGCTTAAGTTAAATTGATACATGCAACATGCTTAGAACAGTTCCCATCATAAAAGTAATGCCAATAACTATTTCCCACTGTTAGTTTTGCTTATCTTTTTATGTACTGCTTTAGAAGTCAACGTGTATGCTTACATTCACACAAATTCCCTTCCCCTTGCCATTTGAGACTAAATAGTGTCTGCACTGTGCTGTTGGCAGATGAGAACATTGCAACTTAGGGAACAAGCTCTGGAAGCAGAAAGGGCAGAGATGATGGTGGAACTCATCTTAATTTTAAATCAATCTCTATAGGAACTAAAACACAACCCGAGTGTTTTTGAGAAGTGGTACGGTCTGCCCAGCTATGACATAGTCAAAGATGACTATGGAAATGGGAACCTAGTAGACTGTTGGACCCTTACTACCCATTGAAAGCATTATTTGTGTTTTCTTCTGGAATAGTTGGGGGCTTGAAAGCTAGTTTTGCTATGAATCATGACTCTTTACTTGGACCTGCAGATGCCCAATAGATAAAAGTAGAGCAAAGCTGGAGTTTCATTTTGTGTCTTTTGTTCATTTGGGGTCAGTTATCTTCCCAGTTCTGCATAGGGATGTGTTGATCATTTAGGGAATACCTAGGAGCCAACCAATCAGGTTTGATTAGCTCTGAATTTACATGGTCTCATCACCCTCCCAGACAGAAGATATCAAGAAGTTTACTGGGACAGTTAGCTCTACCCAGATGTCTCTAGCCATTGTTGTAACTCTGAGATCACCTGGATTCTAGGAAAGCACAGGTCCACATGACTGAGACCACCAGAAAGAGAGATAGTCCTTTCCTGGGAACAAAAACATCCCTCAGCCATAAAGATCCAGAGCTATGACACCAGGACATGACCAGCTAGATCACAGCCCGCCAGCTCACTGTTAAAAACTGCTCATACATTTTTACTGTGGGGGTGTGTGCGTGCTGAACCTCTGTTTCAGAATGCGCCTACCCCAGATAGCTGACTAAATTGGAGCTCTTGCCTATTTTCTCTCTAGCTTTCCAATTCAAGCATTTTTGCCTTGTAAATGTGTGCTCTATTTTTAATTTCCATTTCTACTAAAGCAAGTATCCACAATAGCCAGAGACAGGTCTAGACACTGACTGTTGGTTGAATCTCCTCTAAACTGCTTTGTAGGGTCCAAAGACCTGGAGGGAGAACCTCAGATAAGATTACAGAGGCATCCTGGTCCAGGGAACAAGCAGGTTACAGCTGCCAGCAGAGAGCACCACATGCATTAAAATGGCCCTGCAATCAGAGGTGTTGGGCACTCTCACTTCCTCTTTTAGGAAGAGAAGTAGAATTCAGGGGCAGCTCAGAACTGTTTTTTGTCTCCGGGCTAAAGAAAGAAGATCCAACAAGAGATTTCACACAGATTTTTTTTTCCCCCCAAGGACAATTTGCCTATCCCATTTAGTCTGAATGATTTTTATATCACAGGCTACCCAAGAATATCAGGGGAAGATTGCAGCTATTCACCAACTCTCTGAAAATGAAGCTTCAGAGTGACCATGCTATGTAATGTCCCATACTCTGGAGGTGTCAGAGTAACCCCAGGCCCTGGTTCCAGCCCCTGTCTTCCACGGAGCTTCTCACTCCAAGAGTTTTCATGCCAAACTCAGTGCCTTTAACCTTTAACATCTCAGCGCAGACAGATGCCACATTCAACAGGAAGTCCCAGGGGAAGGGCAATGTCACCTTTAAGGGTTGCCACTCCACTGGTTGTGGGCACACAGAGTTTTCCTTCCTTGGAATGCGGACACCACAAGATTTCCTAGCTGCTGCAGCTGCTCTGAGCAAACGGGCTCCCCCACTCTCAGGACACCGAAACCGCAGTTTCACTTTGTATGGCGTTGTCAGCTGGCTTTCAGCATTCCCTTGTCCCCACAGAAACCTCCACATGGATTCCTTGCATGGCTGTTGCACAATAGGCGCTTTTATGCCCACTTTGGCACCTGCAGCTCTAAACTGACAGTGCCACAGAGCAGAGGCTGTGCTTACCGGAGTTTAGGATGGTGCTGGGGACCCCGGCCCAGGCAGCAGTTAGACTGAGGGTGGGGAGGTGAGGGACAAGGTTGCTTGCAAGGAATGAGAGGGTTGAATCATGGGAGAACCACTCTGCTGCTGCCTTGGGTACTTCAAGGGCCGGCTGTGTGTGGATGGGATGAGGCACAACCAGCAAATGATCCCCAATGTTTGACTTTAAGGTGTTCAGGGATTAAGGGGCAAAGAGACCACAAAACCAAACATACGTCAAGATTCTCAGTTTTCAGCCACAGAATCCACCCTGAGGAGGAAGGCTGACTTGGGCGCTGGGCTCTGAGGTCTCCATTCTGTCTTTATCGGTTCCCAGCTGTGGGGTCTGTAATGGTGATCACATAACCACTCTGTACTCAGACTCACATTTGTCAGATGAGGACTGACAAGCGGACATCACTTGCAAGCATTATTAAAGGGTTGAATATTCCCAAACTAGTGGAAGCAGTGTCCGGCTCACATTAAGCACTCCGTAGGTGCTATCTGTTGTGATCATCTCATCAGTTTATCCTCAGACAGCTATGGAAGAGAATTTAGGAAATGACTAGGCATAAGGGGAGGCTGAGTGGGTTTCTAGTGAAGTTTAGGCCGTAGAAATAACCTGAACAGGGTATTGGCTCCAGCACCACAACCACTGCCCATGCTCAGTACTGCTGCTGTCTCAGCTGGCCACTCCTGTGGCCACTGCTGAACACTGCTGTCATGGAATCAATCATAAATTCACCTCCATCCACTTACACCAAATTCAAAGTCCTTTATGGAAGCAAATAATTGCCAAAACTCCAATGTACTTGTCTGAGAACTATGGGATATGACTCAAAAACTATGAAGAATATTTAAATTATCAGAAATCATTACAGTAAAATATTGTCATTAATCCCTCCCAAAATAGTCATATAAAGTGAATATTCTATGATTGAGATGTGATGTGACAGCTACAACTGGGTAGTCAAGAGCTCTTCCCCAGTCTGGGCATCTTTCCAGGCCCTCTGCTAGGCCCTCACACATAAAGTTGGCACAAGCTAGAATTCCAGATATCATCCTTGACACCTGTCCCTCCCTTAACCATACATCTTACCCACTATGCATCATCCTTTCAGTTTCACTGCCTAGTACCCCTAAAATCCACCACCTTCCTTCATATCCCTAATCTGGACAACTGGCAGTAAACTGGTAGAATACTGACCAAACCTCATCACTGGTCTCTCTGAGGTGACTCTGGCCTGTTTATCATCTCTTCTCCTACAGGAGCCACAGTGATCTTTTCAAAATGGAAATTCAAAATTAACCCACCATCCTTCCCATCTTGAGAGGTTGACAAATCTCTTGGGACAAGCACAAAGCTCATTAACATGCTGAAGAGTCCTACCTTCTTGTTTGGGTTTTATATCCTCTAAGTTATGTGCACCATACTCTCCCTCCCCCACGGTACTCCAGACACAGTGCTTTCCTTCCAGTCGCTGTTACTTCGATGTTTAGTGCCACAAGGTCACTTCCTATGGAGACCAATTTCCTCCCCTTCTCTCCTGTGTATTCTTGTCATTATTTGGTGCTTAGACCAAATACTGCTTCCCTCAAGTGAGCCTTTCCTGACCTCTCTGACAAATCCTCTTCTTAAAGAGTCCATGGCTTCTAGAATCTTTCCTATAGAGACATTCATTGTGATCATGCTATTTTTTCATACGCAGCTTATATGAACACAGGGACCATGTCTGATCATGGCCTACCTAGAAATTCTCGTTTGTTGAATGTGTATATAAATGGGGGGAAAGTTTTCTCACTGAATCAAATTTATTGTTGATCTTGAATCAGTGAGAATGTGTTGGATGGAAAAGAGGAGTACAAGCATTTCAGATACAGAAATAGGAGATTCAGAACTCCCAAGACGTGAGAGGAAACAGTGCATTGAGAGAAAGTATATCATGGCTGCGTCACAGAGCAAGCGATAGGAGATGAATGAGAGAAAAGAAAAAGCATCCATAAGGCAGGTGGAGAGCAAGACCTGTTTTAAAAGACCTTACACATGACGCAACTTGAGTGCATGCCAAGAAACTGAGATCTACTTTTCTCTGAGGACCTGGGAAATTTGTGTCTGAGGTCAAATAAAGTCATAATGAGAAATGCAGGATGACAACTGAGACTAGAAACAACTTCAGTCTTTAAAATTTTTAATATTGAAACAACTATTTCTGCTTACATATTTGATAATTTGTTGTAGAATTAAAGGTAATTAAGATTACACAATACCTAAAATATTTTAATGTGTTTTAAATGTGATCTTGACTATTCATGTTTTTATTTCCCACTTTAAACAAGTGCCTTTCAAATGATTGCTATTCATGTTTAATTGGAGAGATATTGTGCTTGTAGGTTTTTTAAAAAACATTTATATATAACAAGACCGATGAACAAAATACCTCTAACTTCAACTCAAATGTAAGACCTCTCCTCTCGTCTCCTCTCCTCTCCTCTCCTCTTTTCTTTGTATTTTGGTTGCCCAGTAATAGCTATGGCAGAATTGAATTCTACTCAGCTCTTAAAATAAAATAGTGATTCTCAAATATTTTAATCTTAGGGCCTCTTCACATTCTAAAATATCGCTAAGAAACTCAAAGAACTGTGTTTTATATGGGTTATATCTATGAGTATTTACCATACTAGAATGTAAAAGTTAAATTTCTTTTAAAAAAATTTATTTTAAAGAGAATTTAAAAAACAATAAAAAATGATACAGAATTTCAATGCAATGCTACAGAAGATGATGGGAAAGTAACAATGATTATTATATTGCATATTGTTATCTTCAAAATGTTGCTCAGGGTATCAGATATAAACATGTAAAATTGATGAAACAATATAAACACTAACTGTTCCTTTCAATGAACTAATAGAATTTCTAAAAATTATTTGTAATTGAAAAAATAATATACCCATTACATGTCAAGACAATATTTTTATGGAAATACTTGTATTTTCTAAAACAAAAACAAATCTTATTTAAAGACAGCAGGATTCTTATTCTAGTTTCTATATTTAGTAGATGATGACATGTTGTTTTGTGTGAAACACACAAGTAATGCCCTGCCTCATACATCTACCTGTTTAGAAAGGAATATTTGGATACCTATTCAGATAATCATGACACTACATCACATGCAGTCATATTACTGCTATGAGTTCCAGTGTGGAAAACAAAACTGTATCAGAGAAATTTTTATTCTCTATAATACTAAACACATTGGTTTCTTTTGCCCTTTGAAGGAATTTTTATCCCTACAGGATTGTGTAACATCATACATCATTCATTAGGAAAATGTTAGCCACTGGCTTATGCAGCTCTTCTAAATTTTGATATATTTCATTTCACTATATCAAAAAGTAACATGCATTAATATCACCACTAATCTGGTCAGAAAATATATTAAATATTAGGAAGCTATCAAGGTCCCAGGGACAGATACTTGTCAACACAATGTATTTTATGGAAATAGTTTTATTTTAAGCATTTTATTTTACCAGTTTTAAGCATTTTATTTCACTTGAAAGTGGAAATTCTATGACTGGCAACAAATTTATTTTCCTCAAAGTGATAGGCTGAATTTGTTCATTTTCAGAAAATATCACCGATCACCCAGGTCTGAATAACTCTAATTTGTTATTCTTTCAATATAAATAGTGCTCCTTTAAAAAATCTTGTTTAGCCTAGAACTTCAGTAAATACATATTTTTGATATGTTTTGTGTTTCTATTACAGTAAACAAGCTTAATAATGTATATTGAAGTTCAAACTACTTCACTTTTGTTTCATGTAATTATAAAAAGACTCAATATAAAAGTTTAATATTAACTATGTATTCCTGAAATATCAGAATGATTTAGATGACAGCAGTATAATTTCTTTACTGCAATAACATAGTGCCAAAGAAGACAATGAATAATAGTAGGCCTTAGTGTTGTTGCCTCGATTTCTGCTCAGGCACATGCCCCTGCTTTGGCACTGTCGGTGGAAATGTCAAAGAAAGGACAAAAAACATGGAAGTATTATTATGAAAACCATTTAGGCCTCATGAAGCACCTAGAAGAATCTTGGAGCATCTAGGGTTCTTGAGGATAACACATTGGAAATCACTACACAGAAATTAATCTAGGGACTCAATGGTTTGATTAAAACGGATTAATGAGTTCAGTCCACAGTTTAATCTAATTCATGATTTTTTTAGTACTAAAGATTAAACTGAAGACTTCTGTGCTAAACTACATCATCAGTCTTTTATTTATTCTTTCCTTTGCTGTAGGGTCTTATTTCGTCATTAAATTGCCTAGGCTGGGCTCGAACTTGAAATTCTCCCCTCTCAGCCTCCTAAACTGCTGGGATTCTAGATATGTGCCATCACACTTGGCTTACAGTCATATTTTTTTTTTGTATTTTAAACAGTTCACTTTTGTATGTTTTTATTACTTCAAGAGCAATATGCTCTCTCTTTTGGTAAGGATTAGAGGTCAAAAATTTTTTTTTGGTTTTGAAGAGCATTTTGGTTGCTCCATCAGTTTGGGCTATTGTCAAGATCACCTATTATTAAATAGAAAAGAAGTCATTTACCCAATGTGTAAAGTTATTGTCATTAAATGACACATTTAGTGATTCTGTTAGTAACCAAGTCCAGCCAATGACAATGGGTAATTTTGCAAAGTCATTTTAATAAAGAGTGTTTTGAAAGACTAGAGTGGAATAGGAATCCGGGGTGATATAGCCCTGTCCGGCATTAAATAGCAAAGCAGTACATCCAACAACAGCACAGTTGTCAAGACGATCTCCAGTGATTCACTTCATATCAGAGCAGGGAAGTCTTCTACTTTTCACCTATCACTTTTTCAAAGTGATGTGGAAGAAGTCAGATGTAGACCTTTCAAAGCAATTGCCCGGACCATGCTGAAAGCTCTAGGGGAGTCAGTTGATTCATCCTGGGGATTTTTAACTTGATGGCAAGCAGAGGCAGGAGCAGGGCATGTCAAAGGCCATTTGAGCATAGTTATGCAAACCGGGCAGGCACACGCCACGTAGACTCATGGTATTTACAATTCATGTTGGAGCAAGGGCTTGACTGTCGGTTTGCCACACTTGGATGGATCTGTCTGAATTATGTGCAATGGGTAAGTATAAAAAAGTTATCTGATTCATCCATAGTTATAAAGAAAGGAAGGAAGAAGTACTTTTCTATGTCAGTGGCATAAAGACATACAACCATGTAGAGAAAAACACTTGCTAGACATAATTTTTTCCCCAAAATCATTGTATTTATCTTTTTTTTGAAGTTGTAGAAGTGTAGACACAAGGGATTAGTACTAAGCTCCTGAGTACTTGTCTTGCCTCTTTCTCAATATGCTCAAAATCCTCCAGACTAGTTAACTGTGGAAGATGTTCCCCAGAAAGTCAAGTTGCACAGTTGGACCAGCACCAACTGAGTTAGTGTGATCTGCCTGAGACACATGTCATCACGTATCCTAGCCCTACAAAAGGTCACCCATTAACCAGGCACAGACCTCCATGAGCAGCCCTTGTTCACCCTGTAACTGCACAGCCCTTCCCTTCCCTTATGTCCAGATTCCACATACACAAATGTGTGTTTCACATCTGGATCCTTCATGAACACATCTGCCTGGTACAAGGCCAACTCCTGGCAGAAACAGGAAGCAGGTCTACAGAGAATCAGCAGAGAGATTCAAACTCCAAACTAGCATCTCATTTACTTTTTTCTGCAGAGATCTCTTGTTTTCCAAACTTTTACCTCCTCCCACTTTGTTCATACATTTGCCTTCCCATAGTATAAAAAGCAATCACAGTTACCTTACTGATAGATAAATAGATCAGAATCTCTATGAGTATCAGTAACTAATCTAGAGAAGTTGTGGGTCGGGCTGGGCTGGGCAAGACAGCTGGCAAAGTGATGCTGGATGCTTAGTCTGCTGAGCTGGGTTGCTCAGGTTGTGGGCTCAGGCTCTGACCTCAGGCAGGTCTGTCTGCCTCCTCTGGCCTCCCACTTGGTTCACCTCCCAGGCTAGGGCTGTCAGGTGGGTTTGGTTTGGGTCCACAGATGGATAAAATAGAGACCAACTGAGGCAGCTCAACTGATGTTAATTATGACTTTGGTATCTCTTTTAAACAATGAAAGTACTGAATGTTATAGGTAGAAGAACTCTTGGGAGTAGTCTCTGAGAAGGACACTGATTTCCCAAGACACAAGAGGGTAAACTACAAATTCTCTATAGCAGGAGCGGAGTAATCCAGAAATCTAGAGGAGAGGCAAACGGAGTAGCTATTGTACAGTGAGCTGTGTAACACATCAGCCTGGGCCTTTTCTAGCCACAAGAGGCAAACAGAGCTTCCTCTATTTGCTTTCAAACATGCTCAAATATTAGCATTTTAGTAAATCTGAAGCAGTGCTATATTCTAATTCAAATTCTTACATTCATTCAGTTAGTAATCTAAGTAAAAGAACATTCCTTTTCACGAGATTAAATGTTTCTTCTCATAAATGTAAAAATATGACTAATAAACATTTGTATTTCTCCCAAACAGACTCACATGCAAATATGTTTTTCTTCACTGTGTGAGAAAACCATAACTCATTATGAAGTATATGAAGGCAGATGAGTGAGTATTTTGTTTCATGTGATATCTCAAATTCAGTTATTCCATCTATAGCATGAACTCCCCAGGGCACAGGAATTTCATCTGCACATCAAGCCAGCATTCATTCTAACCATTTTCACCAAGGATGCTACATCTACTTCTTTCTTTTATTCTTATTTCAAAGGACATGATTATAACAATACACTTGAGAAAATGTAAAATACATTGCAAAGGTTTTACATCTCAAATCACTTGCAGCAACTCATCAGACCTGTTTTCTGTCTCTGCTGGGATTTGGCTCAGACTGTAGGTAAATGTGAATTTTTAAAAACCATAACGACAGCCCTGGCTAAAGTGCTTCTAATAGAGCATTTGCAGGTCAAATGTTTCCTTTAATTTTCTCCTGGTTCTCAGAACCTTGTTTGAAGGAAGAGGGAGGCCAGCGTGCTTTGACTTTAGGTTGATCAACTGTTTAGGTGTCTCAGAGATTTGCCTGATTTGTCTCCAGATTTGGTGTTCACTTAGGAGAGTTACTGGAGAGGCTACTGACCTGTGTGATGTAGCCTTCTAGACATAATCCAAGAGCATAAGGAGGAGAGAAGTCTAAGTGGCTTGAGAATCAGCAGCTTAGATTATATGGATGATTCACATCAGGAATCCTCAGTACTACTGACACCCAAATGGTCCATAAGGATCATCATCACGTGGGCTAGAAAAAAAATGGATATATCAGATCTGAATTTGTGAGTATTAGCAGTGCCTTAGCAGAGAAAGATCAAGCAAATAAGTGAAATTTTTCTATTTTCAATAAAAATAGTAAAATCCTCTTGTAAGTGTAAAGAAATATAATTTTTTTCACACTCTTTTCTACTCACTAGTTTTTGAGATAGGCTACTCAGTCTTAAGAGAACCGGTCACCTCATTTTTAATTACTTTATTCAGAAATCTTAAATGTGTAATCCCAATCTTGGTATAAATGTGAAACAGCTGGTTTCTTTTTCTTCCGAATTTGATTTTTATTAAGCAAAATAATTCTGAGAGTGCATTTTCTAATAAATTTTGATGATTAATCTCAACATTCTGTTCATAATATATAACCACATAGGGAAAAAGAGCATAAAATCAGGACAATTTCCTTAATTTACAAATTCTTTATTTCCCATGGAGTGAGTCTCACATCTGGAAAAGTTCATGCAATTAAGTAGCATGTCCAAGGAAAGACTTTCTTAAGGAATTTCAAATATATTCTCTTTTTTTTTATTATTGTATCATAATGGAGAGATTTTTGAGTACAATAATATGGTTTAAAAAACAAAATATTCTGGTTTATACTTCCTCGGATTTAAAGGGACACTTGAAGTCTCCTAGAGATTGTCCATGTCCCAAGGTAAGACTGTGCCAAAACAATTCCGGAGAGTTCACTGTTTAAAATACTTGGGAAAGCAACTATGGTCTTGAGTCCTTGTAGTTGTTTGCACCCGTGAAGGCCTTCTTTATTTGAAACTTCCCCTTCCTGTTAAGCCCATCGCACTCCCTCTCACTATAAGGCCTGTGACCAATGTCACACCTGGCAGGCGCCTGGCCCACTCGAAATCCCCACAGCTGTATCACAGTCACCACAAAAGGCATTCATCTCACTGCCTTGGGGGGAAATCACAATCAAAGTGAATGGGAAGGGTTAAAATACAGAACGGAAAAAATTGTTCTTCTTTTGCAACAGAAAGCATTTCATGACATCCCACCACAAAGCATTAGCCAGCATGGTGCAGGGACCAATTACTCAGTGCTGGGGAAAGGGTTCCGTGTGGCACCTGACTCCCAGCCTTTAGAAGAGACTACTGTTAAAGAATGTAGAACAGGAATCTGGTGTCTCCATGGCAGCAGGGATTGGAATGAAGTTATGGCAAGGCCTTGTCATTCTGCCTTTCAGGATTTTCCTCACTTCCTTATCTACATCAGTCCCTACTAGGGACTGTGGTTATCACTCTGAGGTAGAGCCCTTGCCCAGCATGTGTGAGGCCTTTGGGTTCCTCTCCCAAATAAGCTTTTTCCAAAATGAATAAACAGGCGCATAAATAAATAAATTCCTCTCCACTTAGCCATTGATATTAACCATGATAGGACTGTCTTTATTTTCTATAGTATTTACCTCAATCCGTAACTAATTTTTAACAATTTGTTTACTGTCTGTGATGGTTGAACTTAATTATGAACTTGATTTGCTTGGGAGCCACGCAGGGCTCTTCCTTTATAAATGAGCTTATAAGTTTCTTACATTTCATGAGATGATTGACTCATCCTTTTAGATCAATTGTTTCCCACAAAAATGAAGAAAAAGAGGTCTACTTTGGAAGACAAAAACAAAATATTGTGCATCTATTCATCCACTTTTAAAGTGGCAAATAAACTAAAATTCATTCAATGACTTCTCTTTAGAAAAATGATGTAGGGAAGAAAACTTAAAGCTAAAATCAGTGCATTCTTCAGAAAAGCAAGATAAAATTTTTTAAAATAAAATTAATAGCTCATTATCAGAAAGGTGCATGGTGAAAGTAAGCAAATTACAATTTGTACCTAAGAGGTATTCCTTGGTTAGGAAGAGTTAGTATCATTTTGAGGCACTAACTTAGCTATCCAGTGCTTCCACATTTTCTTACCTTTATTTGCAAGTTGTAATACAATATAGCATAATGCAGAGAGTGGGAGATTTAGCACACAGAAAGTTCTTTAAAAATCATTGCTAAAAGAATAAGTAAAAAGTGAAGTAATGAAAATTTTCCCAGTACTACTTATGTTGGCCTTGAAAAAGTGTTTAGTGTTTTAGAGTCTAAAAACCTATTTTGCAAGATGATTTTCTCTGTTCAACTCAGAATGCACTTTAAAATCTAAGTAGCACAAGCAATCCTAGAGACTTTACATGTTGTAAAACAGAATTAAATATGAAGTATAATAATGACAATATATTGTGTGGAAGTTATTCTACAACTCACCAGTGTTTATTCAGTAAATATTTGTCTAAATATCTGTACTAGATACCACTTTTTAATGGTAATTTTTTGGAGTTCTATGGTTTAAAAAGACTAGTGCATTTTATGGTAAAAATTCAAATAGATCTGAATATTCTGGTGCAATAACTGTAATTCCAGCACTCTGAACAGCTGAGGCAAGAAGATCTCAAGTTTGAGTCCATCTTTTTTTTTTTTTTTGTACCGGGGATTGAACTCATGACCTCGCACTTGCCAGGCAGGTGCTTACACCACTGAGCTAAATCCCCAGCCCTTGAACAGAATAAAAGCAATCAAAAACTGTGCATTGAATAAAACAAAATAACAAAATGGAGTATAATCAAACAGTGAGAACAACACTGAATTTCAAAAACAAGACAGAAAGAAATCCCCCATAGTTGCTATATTGCATACTGTCATCCTCTAAATAGATACTCAGATTACCAGCTTCAGGCCTGCAAAGTCAGTCAAACAATACGAGCATTAAATTTTTTTGTACCTTAGTTGCTATCAGCTCAGCCTGTGTTCCTCCAAATCAGCCAGTTGCTTATGGGAGTGTGGGGTGTTTCTTATCTCTCTGCCCATGCATGCTCTGGCTGGCTCATAGGAAGGGTGAATTGGCTCTTGTTTTTCCTCTCAGGTCCTACATGACTGCAGCTGCTGAACCCTGATCGTTGCCTGATGTGATTTTGGGGAAAGTCATTGAACTTGACATTATGATATAGTCTCTTTTCACAAGGGTGTTCAGAGCTGTTCTTCTCCCCTCCAGTGATACCACGCAGATTAAAGACATTATGTCCCTAGAAAATGATGCTTCAGGAAACCAAACACTTCTTTTTGTCCCATAGCTGAAGCCCATTTGTATCCACATTGCCATCAAATACACACCTAATCACTTCTAAGGCAGGCTTTGTCACTTCCCATTTTTAAAAAGGAAAACCAAAGTTCAGAGAAACTAAAAAATGTGCTTACATCACTATTCCTCTTCAGTGACAAAAGAGCTTAGTACTCAGAGTGCTTTCAGCATTGGACAGACTCAGGGTCCTCCAGCGGGGTGTTTGTAAGTTGTGGTCATGTTGTGGCTATACTACTTCACACTGGAATTAGGGAGGTGCTGACACGAGAATTTGAGAGGTTCTGTGGTGTTTTGATTTGGCTTTGCTAAGCATCATAAGGGAATTATTGTCCTATTACCAAGGCAAATCCTTTGGGAGTTGTAGAAGTTCCATCAGAAAGTAATGAAAGTTGATCTGTAGCCACATAGTGGCACCACAGGCAGTGTTTTAGATTAATCAAGACAGCTGGTCCTTTCACTACTCCCCTAAGATTTCCTGTCTCACTGAAAGCATGTCCCAGGATTAAAGGGGAAGACAGATTCCCAACAAACAACCTGGCTCCTTGGGTGATCCCTTCAGACCTGCATAAAGGGGAAATTGGGGGCTTCCTGCCCAGCCGAGGCAGAACTCTAGCAACTGAGTCCAACTGCTTATAAAATTCTGAGGAAGGCTGTGAAAGAGGTTATCACCCAGCTCCTCCTTGCCTGAGTGACAAAGACTCTTATTACTCTTACTGTTACATTCAGTGGGTTTGGGATATAGGGATCCCCAGGCTCACCCTCACAGAGTCTCTCTGTCTCTGTCTCTCTGTCTCTCTCTGTCTCTCTGTCTCTCTCTCTCTCTGTCTCTCTCTCTCTTTCTCATATAGAAAGAGGAAGAAGAGTCAGAGAAGATCAGTGAAAAGCAAAAATTTTATTAGAAGCAGTACAAAGTCACTCTGGGAGAGAAGTGAGGGCACCCAGAAATGGGTCACTGCTAAATTTGAGGTAGCAGTCCTGTTTTATGGGGTAAGAGTCCTGTCTCCCCTGCCCTCCAAGGGTTGACACTTGAGTAATCGGATATTGAACTCGTTGCTAGAAGTTTGGCCTTGTGGGCTAATAGGGGAAGCTGGGTAGGCATGACAACCTGCACTAGGACGGACAGCGCTGCCTGGAAGAGGCAGATATCAAAACCACAACCTGTCAGCGGCCAGTGCAGTTTGAAAGCTGCTTGCTGCTCACAGCCACACAGAGGCTGCTGCTTCTACCCTCTAAAAAGAGCCTGGTTTTTCCCTGCAACACTAACAGAAGTCTAAGAGGAGTCTAGTTCAAAGACCCCACAAAACACCAAAGATGACCCTGGGTTATTCCTATGTTGTAGATGACTCCTCACACGAGGACTCCCTAGAGATAATGGCAGTTCCAACACTTCCATCTGTCCTGTGACCTGTGGCTT
>PVJX010015019.1:0-24787 GCA_004027295.1 Dolichotis patagonum
TTTTTTCTTTTTTATCACAAATGAGATATTATAATACCCATTGATCATTTTCTGTTATTTGGTTCAGAAAGCCCTGGAATTCTTTCACTATATGCATGGCTTTATACTATTGTGTTATGTTTGATATTATTGTAATTGAAACTATGCTCAACTATAGCAGAGTAAGAGATATGGTGTTAGATACTGTTGATGTCCAGTTTACTTAATGTAAAGTACTGTGTTGCCTATGTTGTCCTGTTCTGATCTGCTCTGTACTGCCCCCTTTTGTTTTATTCTCTTTTAAATAAAAAAAAAATACTGATTTTATATTCTTTATTTTCCTCCTTGCATTTCTACTGATTTTAATTGGTTTTGGAGAGCTAGGTGGGGCTGTACTTTTATTAAGGCAGCAACTTAAGTGGAAACATACTGGATGGATCTCACATCAGAGGCTATGTAGTTTTCTAGAAAATAATATACTTGCCAAAATAGAAGGCGATAGTGCTTAAGTCTTTTTAAAACTTTCTTTTTTTTAACCAACTTTGTAAATCTAAAGAGATTTACTGGTTTGCTATTTTATAAACACTGGTTTTTCACAATGGTTCTTAAACATTTTAATTATCATCTTTAGATTTTACTATGAGCTGACAAAATAACAATAAAAAATATTTAAGCTAAGTTCCAAAGAGTATGAAACTATACCTGTTGTATTATTCATTTGTTATTTTTAGTATTTGTTATCTAATGAGAAATTTTTTGTTGCTTGTTTTTTTCTGATTAATTTAATTCCCTTGTATTCTTTACCAAATGCCTACTTCTTATTGCATGTAAAATAAATAAGCTTGTAGGTAAGCATAAATAATTGAAATGATGGGTAGCAGCTGAAGAAGGGGGAAATATGTCTAGAAATGATCATATCAACTCTCAAGGGCAAATCTAGAATGGCCAATCTATGCATGGTTCGGAGAGAATTATTTCTCCAGATGGAAGGTTGGTCTTATGAATTGTTAGGTGGTGATTCGCTTTCCACTGGGCATCTATACACCTGTGTTCCTGACCTCTGTTAACTTGCATTACGGGGCAAAGAGGAGATGATTAATATTAATGAACTCCATTGTAAAACTGGAAATGCCAAAGAGTAGTACCTTCATTGATCTGTAACATTCTCCAAGGTAAATGATGGAATACAATGAATCACTTTAAGCATGAAACCAGATGTCCACTCAAAATAGATCTTTCTCTACACTGAGATGCCAGAACAGCAGAAATGCACCTGAACTAAATTTTTACTGCATTGATTCTTATTACAGAAATTGTCAACTGATACTAGTTTAACTAACTCTTTAAATATGTAAAGAATAAATAAATTTTAAAGAACTATCTAGAATTTTCAAGAAAATATTATACTTACAATTTCATAAATTATAACATAAATATGTAATATTTACAAGAAAATATAAATGCATACTTTTAATTTTTATGAATCACAATTTAATAGTGTTCATTCTAAAACTCTATGACTTTATTAATTACATATACTATGCCAACACTGTTGAAAGGTATTTGTAGAATAGTCTGCATCAAAAATCAGGTGAAGTGTGACATTTGTTTCACCAATTGTTTCATAATTTAGTATTTCCTTAAATTGGAAATAGCTGGTCTTAAATTATGTTTTAGGTTTGGACTTTGGATAATCTTATGCCTAAAGCAGAGACCAAAGTCTTAGAGAATAAAGGTCACAGGATTCTTTTGTTAAATTAATACTTTCCAGAAGATATGTTTTTTCCAGGTACTAAAATAAGAAAGCAATTATCTAGAAATAAAACTGACACTCAAGACCAATTTTGTTCAAAAAATTATTTGAAATTGCATTGCATGAAAACAGAAATATTTCTAAGGAGCACTAAGCAAGAAAAATAAAACTAGAAATCCAAACACAAAAGTGACTTGGAGAAATTCACAAGCTTTCTCTTGTGTGCTTTAAGAGGACTAGAGGGAAACCAGTTGTTAAGAAAATCAAAATGTGAATTATCATATTTAGTTAAGAGGAATGATTATCTGCAAAAGTAAAAGAGGGGTAGAATTAGAGCAATGCAAATTAAGTCACACACTGTTGGCATTGAACAGAATCCATTTTATCTTGTTCACAGCAATCAAAGTGGTAAACAAAAAAAAAATGAAAGAGCTTGGAAACAGAATTAGGGAGTAAGTCAGTGGAAGCTGAGCTGCAGGTTTGAACAAAAGTAGGAGTGGAGAAAGCTAGGAACTGGAGTGCATGGATAAAACCCGCAGCTCTACTGCGTGGGGGATGCACTTTTAGGCTTGGGAAGGGTAATCCAAAGTTTTGTGGGAAAAACTTATTGTAAAAAGTAGGGTAAACATATTTTCATTGGGCCATTTGCTATCTGTATAGATGTAGTTAATAACTGGGAGCATCATTTCACTTAAGATTTTAACCCAAGTGCAAGAATGAAACTCTTTAATATTTGAAGTAATACCAGGTTATGGTGGCATATACCTTAACTGCCTGGAGTCTGGGAAACTCAAACAGGAGGATCACAAGTTGGAGTCTATTTTGGGCAATTAAGAGCCTTAGCTAAAACCTTTCTCAAAATTAAAATTTTAAAAAAGGGCTGGGATGTACTCTAATGCAAAGACTTTGGATTCCGTTCCCAACACCAAAAAAAAAAAAATAAAAAAATAAAAATAAAAATAAAAAAATAAAAGACAAAAAAAAAAGAAAGAATAATTGTAACCTGGCAAAAGTTAAGGAGGTTGAATTTGGAAATCCCCATGGCTTGGACACACTTGACTTGCCTGGGCCAGGCTCAATGAACAGGAACTGTCTTGGGCTCCATTGTAAAATACATAGCATAGCTAATGTCCACATTTAACAAAATTTAATTTTTTATATATTTTTAGTAAAATGCATGCATGTCCTATCCCTGTGCTATACACTGCTCATGTCTATAGGTGAGGAGAATTTATTTGTAGGAAGAAGGTCACATTCAGAATATGACCGTTCACAGTGTGCTTGGTTTATGTTTGGCCCTTAACAATAAAGAAACAGTGGTTCCTCTCATGTTTGTTTCCACACTTTTAAACATTTGTGAGCTTTTGATCTGAAAGACAACAATACAAATAAGTGAAGAATAACATCTCTACATATTTACATAAACATTCAAATGTCTCAGAAGCTTTTATTTCTAAAAACTTAAAAAAGATTCTAAAAAAGATTCTTAAAAAAGATTCTATCTTTCTACATAAGAAACTAATTCAGGAATATACACAGCTCATCCAACAAAAAGTTTCTTTTATATCCAAACTAAATCATTTTCATTCAACTAATATACTAGCTGTGTGCCAGGCACTGAACTAGGAATACAATGATCAGAAATGCCTGAGCTTTTATCTCAAAGACAGCATCATTCACAGAGAATGTGGAAGTAATAGTAGCTGCCACTGATCAGGAACCTACATGAACTTGGTTGCAAGAGTCACATAATCCTGTGGTATCCACATCATTATCCTAAATTAAAGATGAGGCCATGGGGAACACAGAGTTTAAATGGCTTTTGCAAGGTGTTGTAGTCTGGGGGTTTGCAAGGAGAAGACAATACAGGACACATAATTTATAGTGTTATTTATAATGGTCACCCAAGGAAGGAGTCAAATACAAAGAAAGTTCAGGAAATCTATCCACACACTACAGACCTACAGAATCTAGCCAAGGGCCTAGATTCCATGGTCTTCAGTTAAAGGCCTAGAGCCCATAACAATGCCAACCAACAGGTACAACTGGAGGCCTAGAGCCCACAACAATGATTCATGCAAGTCTGTTTCACAGATCTGCACTGGGAAGGCCCAAAGATCACCAGTGAGGCTAGAAAATGGTGCCAACAGGATGAAGGGTCTGTGTTAGTAGGTTAAGGAATCTATACTGGAGCCAGTAAGCAATGTTCAACATAAGGACCAGAGCTCCTCCAAAACATACCACAGCCATCGTGGGGGACAGTGAGGTCCTGAGCTCTTCCGACAATGGTAACAGCCGAGTTCATATCAGGAAGCCTGCATGACAAGCTTCTGCAGGAGACTGAACAGCACACATCTCCTCCAGAGCCAGGAACTGATGCTCAATGTGAAGACCAAAGCTCCTCCAAAACGTACCACAGCCATCGTAGGTGACAATGAGGTCCTGAGCTCCACTGACGATGAGCACAGCCAAGTTCATATCAGGGAAGAAGCTCAGCAAGCTCCTCTAGAAGAACCCACAGTGACAGGAGAACAAGAAGCACCAAACAATACTTCTTCCTCTCCAAATGTCTTTTTAATCTTTTAATCTTGGCAACAATCCTCAGGTGGGCCATCCACATTCAACAGCGTACTGATTCAGTTCAGTTATCAATCCACCATACAAGATCATACAGTTCGACCTACCATATTGTACTTTGCATAGCAACCTCTACCATTTGCCTTAGTATTAGGATAGTATTCCACTTTCCTTCTTTTAGTTGAAATGTCTTGGTCTTTTATCATTTCTACCAGTCAGGACACCTGCAGCTTTTTGTTCACTCATTGGACAATTACTAAGTGCCTGTATAATTGAGTAGTAACAGGAAGAAGTTCTGAATGCCTGAGAGCCCTGGATCATCCATTCCAGCATCTCACACCTCACCACATGCCTTTGGAACTTTCTGAGTCATAGCAAAATGCAAGCATCCCCCTGTGCTGCTACCTGACACATGCTCTCTGCAGCTGGAGAATTCTGAAAAGCATCCAAGGAGAAGGGGCTCAGGGATCAGGAGCTGAGAATGTAAAGATACTGAATTTATTGCTGAAAAACATAACATTTTGTTCAGAGAACTGTTGCTACTATTGACATTTTCAGATGCTGCCTTAAGCAGTGACAATGACAAATGGTCTGTATTGTTAGTTCAGGCTATAAAGTCAACAGGAAAACTCTGAACATTCATCAAAACCTAGACTTAATGGAACCACATTAGTATTTTTGCCATACATTGTCTGACATATACCACAGTAGGAATTACCTTCTGGCTTTGCCTAAAATTTTATTTTCTTCTTTACTCTGGAAGTTTGCTGACATGTAGGGCACAGTATTTGCTATAAAATGTGAATTGGCATTCTTCAGAAAACATATTCCTGAACATTCTAGTTTGCTGCTTATCCATGGAAATGAGAAAGAGAGGGATGCTGAGGCAGTGTGTTATGAGGTTTACAAGCAACAGACTCCTTTCACTGACTATAAATTATTTAAGGGAATTTACAGAGTATATAAGAGATAATCAACATAGATTGATCTCAAAAGTGTGTATTTAACTGTTTTCCTCAGCACTTAGTACTGTGCTTGATCCTAACTAGGTTTTTACTGGGCAGATGAACCTCTAAAACTCCCAATATTCATTTCTCTATAACAGGAAATTTTAATGCTTTTACCCTTTCAATTCATTTTCATTGAAACAATATGAATTCAAAATGATGAACACTAAATACTGTAGTTCCTCAATGTTTTTTGAATTTTAAATCAATATTTGATGATACTCAAAATATTATTAATTTTAAGTGCATTTTACCATATTCTAATACTCTGGAAACCATCAAGTAAGCATGACCACTGTTACTTGGCTAGTAGGATGGTTGTCCATGAAATCTTAATCTAGATGTATTAGTTTCCTATGGCTGCCATTAAAGAAAATCATAATGAACTTTGTGGCTTGAAATTCATTTTTTCATAGCTCCTGAGGCTTAAAGACAAAGTGCTTTGGGGACATCTTCCCTCTGGAGACCCTGAAGGACCGTGTGCCTCCTACCTCTCTAGTGGGTACCTAGCACTCCTTGGCTTGCAGATGCATCTCTCTACTCTCTACCTCAATCTTCACATACCGGTCCTAATTCTTTGCTTCTGTGTCTCTCCATTTCTGAACTTCTCTTTCCTTTAAGGACCCCAGACACTGAATTTAGGACCACTTTAGTCTGATAGAACCTCAAATTAAGTTGATTATCCCTGCAGTGGTGGTGAACTTACCCATGGCACATGTGCTGCAGCAGGGTGTTTGTATCATTGAAGACTCTGAAAGTTTTTGCCATCCCTGCTATAGGGACTCTATTTAGTAAGGTCATAGTCACAAGTTCTGAATGGACATAAATTTTTATAGTACACCATTCCACCCAGATCACCAGGTAAAGTAAGAATTAGTAGAGTTTCATGTATCACTTAATGACAGGGATATGTTCTAAGATATGTGCTAAAACATCATAGATTGCGCTTACACAGAGTTACATGGGTCAGCCTCTGACTTGTATGTGATTCAACACTGAGCAAAACAATATGCACTGATTAGAGGGTGACCACATATACAAGGGTAGTCCCACAGTATCAAAATAGAACTGGAAAATCCCCATCATCTAGTGATGCTTTGACATGTGTGTCAATACGCCATCACAGATCCAGCCATTCACTCCAAAATAAAATTACATGAAAGAGGAAAATTAAAGTTTATATTTGGCACCTTATGTAAAAGACTGCTGACCGATGGTCTTTCACATTCTTGTGGATTGTATTTTTTTAACCAAATAAACACAGTCTTGTTTTTCTATTTTCTTTCATTTCTCAAAAAAGTACTATACACGTGATTTCTTTAAACACAGCCAACTTCACTGGAAAGATTTCACCCTTGTCTTAATTACTTCAAATCTCATAATGAAATAATGTAGTTAGGTTAGCATGGCGCTTTCTTTTAAATTCTTCAAGGTGAGAGTTGTTGAGCTGGAACAGCAAGCTTCCATTCTATGCCAAGCAAACAAGTCATTTTCCCTTCTGTGTTAAGTAGATTACTTTTTACTGGATGCAGCCATTTGGAATAATGTATTTTTCATGGGGTTTGCTTAAAGAAAGATATTCTCTAATTAGGTAGTATTATTACTCTCACCAACTACAGAGTAGTATTTGAGGATTTTTATTTTCAAGAGGAGAAGAAAATCTTTGGGGAAAGTAAAAATAAAGCAACATATATGAATCCTCTTTGTCCTTAAGATAGAAAAATAAAACTTGCTTTATTTTATGCTGAAAATATTAGCATGCTTATTAATGTAAAAAATATGCAATGTAAATCTTGTATTTTAATATATTATTCTGGTTTGAAATACAACTTCTACTTTTCTATGTTACAAAGTTATTGTTATTAATGTTTATTTTAGAGGTTTTATTAGTTTTTAAATTTAATGGAACTAAATTCCTGAAACAGTGGTTCCAAATTTTTTGATAACATAGCTCTAATGTAAAAATATGATTAAATTTCTCCCTATATATAAAATTCATATTATATATGTGTTATATATATCTATATCTGTATAGATATATATTGGTACTAGGGATTGAACTCATGATCTGTGCTTCTCAGGCAAGCACTTAAACCACTGAGCTAAATTTCCAGCCATGTATTATATAGCTAACAATATGGAAATTGAAAACCTGAGCTAAAACAAATGTAAATTGACCTCACCAGACTTTAATTCCACACCCAATGATAATTCTGCCCATGCCAAAAATGAATTTAGCATTTTAGGAAGCAAAATGCAGACTAGAGGAAGCAGTTCTTCACGGAGTCATTCAAATATATAGACTTCTGGACTCCACCTCCTGGTATCAGTTTTCAAAAATGTACAGATACTCAAATGGAATATAAAAAACTATGTCTACATCAAATTTCTCCCTTCAGCTCTTACACAGCACATGTTGGGCTTTAGGACAAGGTGTCTGGCAGCTGTGGCCATTGTCTGCTCAGATATTTGTGCAACACAAACATT
This sequence comes from Dolichotis patagonum, assembly GCA_004027295.1. Classification (NCBI taxonomy): domain Eukaryota; kingdom Metazoa; phylum Chordata; class Mammalia; order Rodentia; family Caviidae; genus Dolichotis; species Dolichotis patagonum. Next base: position 7,804 of record PVJX010015019.1, read on the forward strand.
TCATATTGTATATTCCAGCACTCTGGTCAAAACCATGTGTTTGAGTGTTTGAGTCAATTACTTTCCCTCCCCCGGGGTTGAACTTGAGGGACACAGGCACAGAATGAAACTTCTCTTTTGGTGGCAAATCCTAGGAAGTGCACTTGCCCAGACATTCAGAACTGTGCTGGGCACTGTCTTCATAATGCTGAATTGTTTGCCCCTTCCTTCCATTCCTGTGCAAGCACAGTAGCTTTCCAATAAATCCCTCTTCTTGCTCTGATTAACAGGCAATTTCTGTTGTTTCAACGAAGAAACAAAACTGTTTGATCTTTATGACTGAGTTTTAAGAGCCCAGAGTCTTGGGCTGACAATTTAGCTCAGCGGCATAAGTACCTGCCTGGCAAGCGTGAGATCGTGAGTTTGATCCCGATTTCGAAAATTTATATTTGTAATCCTATGGCTAATTTATTGGAATTTTATCAAGTTAATTTTAATTGATACAACTTTTAGTGCAACCCATGGAGAGAAAAAAGACACTAAGACATATTTATAATTCTAGGCAGCCAAGAGAGTCTTATGTCTGGCTGAGATGAAGCCTCATCAAAACAAAGGCCTGGACCCAGTGCCTAAAAAGTGTCTTGAGAATGAGTGACTGTGAGAACAGTGGGAGATACATGAGTGCAGTCAGCTGGGCTATGTAGGAGGACTGACTACACCTCTGCAATATGTAGAAAGGAGGATATGCAGAAAGACCAATCTGTGTAACACAATTGTGGTAACATTTAATGTTTAGGAGGTGGTGCTTCAGTTTTGATGTGCAAACTTTTGTGCCCTGGAAAGTCATAGCCTCTCACCTTGAGGCTAGAACACAGTTGACAGCTCTGGAGCTGTGACTCTTTGTTCCCAACTGGCTCAACCATGTTTTGAATGGGAATCACAGGGCAGGGAAACAGTGACTGTTGCCTAGCTTCAAAGGTTATGCATCAGCATCTCAGCTAGCCCTGTTTACATTGCTTAGAGTCAACAAAAGGAAAAAGGAAATAGCTAAGCCAGCTCTGTGCCTATCAGTACATGGAGACAGGGCTAGGTTTAGCCAAAGCAGAGGTAATTGTTCTTTATTCAAGGAGAGTTGTCCAGGTGGTTCTCCATACTTTCTATGAACAAATATTCATTGAATACTTATTTGTCTTAGGTTCCAGGCCATCACAGTGGCTCTTCTTCAAAAGAACTTTATAGCTGAGGACACAGCTACTATTGCAGACATATCAGGGTTTTCTGATTGTGATAAAAACCAGATGCACAGGACTGAGAAGAGGCGCAAAACCAACCCATAAAAAGAGAGGGGCTAATTCTTTGTGAACAAGACACTAAGTGTCACTACAGATGCTGTCTTAAACTACTAACTTCTGAGACCATGAGATCACTTGTGGCATCCTGGTCAGAGAGAAGGAGCAAATGGCTAGAGGTTAAAGAAAAGAAATGTGGCATACAGGAAACTACCATCTTTTATTGTTAAGGCATAGGGGATGAAGTTATCTCCCAAGAACATACATATATTTAAGTTACTTCCTATCAAATTAGAATGATTGGCTCATTGAAAATAAACCTCACAAATGATTTGCAAATTCTTGCAGCATTTCAGCAATTTAAATCATAATCGAATGATTTGTTTTCAAAGAGGGAAAACAATATCATTTTAATTGCAAATTTTCTTGAAGCAAAATCATAAATGGACACTGGTTCCATGATAAAATACTTTTGGATCTGCACTCAATCAAGATGTATCAAGCGATTGAAAATAGCAGTAAATATATTGGTAGAAATGTGCCTGATAATACATACATTCAGCCACACACTAGTAAACTTCTGCAAACCACACAAATTTTCCTATTACTGGTATCTAGTTGCCTAACACTGCCTTCAATTAAACATGTAGCAATGAATCTCAAATATGAGTTTTTGTCTACAAATACCCTAACCCTAACGTGCTTTAAATCAATTATTTCTAATGTCATCCACCTCAGGTGTTATACTGGCCAGCATTCCAACAAGGGAGAACTCCGAAGAAAGCAATTACAGTATTTATTCCCTCTGGCATGTGGCAGCTGATGCTTAGCATTTTAATGCTCATTTGCACAGATAATGTTTTACATTTACAAAGCAGCTTCCTTTTCAAAACTGAAAGCTCTTCAATAACTGAAGTTCTATGCTGCACAAAAGGCAAACAAACAAACAAAAAAGACAAGACCACCAAAAAACCAAATCAATGTTTTTCACCACTCATAATTTTCATCCTGAGTCTGAAAACCAGTTCCATCAAATGGCCGTGGCAGGTATCCTAGCAGATGAGGTTGAGTGTCTATAGCTCCAGATAATTATTTCTTTCAGTCTGACTCAGACACCTGCACTTGTTGTGAGAAGATGAAAATTAATTCAGGTAAACTCATTTAAAAGCATTGGTTCCTAGGAAAAAAAATAAATTCAGATATGAAAAATCCAATTGATTTTCTTTTTGAGATGTCGAGTTCCTGGTCCTTTAAGGGGAATGTGACTCCTCAAGCAGAGAACACCATATTCTAAATAGAACCCTAGAAATATGAAAGTCCATGTGCAATTATGCCTGGAACAGTTTCCCTCATCAAATGCTGCTGTTTTCCTCCTTTCATCACTTGGACCTCCCAAATGGGAAGGTGTAACAAAAAAAGCACTTCTATGTTATCTTACAGATTTTCATGGCTAACAATCAGGCCTGTTCTCCCTTTGCAACTCAGGAAAAGAACCATTAGAAAAAACAACAGCCGTGTGACATCTGTCCAGGACTTTTCTGCACACATCATCTAGACATCTCTATAGGGCTGCTACTGGGCTCAGACTTAGCAGCTCTCATCAGAGAGCTGAGTGTATATTTCATAACACAAGAATAGATGAAGTACTTCAACCTCTCCAAAACTCTTAAGTGTGGCCATTAAACACCTGCTGACTGAAGAGTACAAAGAAATGAGACATGCTAGATAGCTAATAATAAAAGGACCATCATTCCCTGCTCATGAGGATGCATGAATACTTGTGGATCCACAGTTTGTAGTGGAGAGAGACCCTCTATTTGAGTCTCATGGTGAAATACTAGAAACAACCTTGATGTCTTTGCTCTAGATCTAGATAGATTCGTGGTCCAACACAATTTATTACTTATATTTCAATAAACTATGTGAAAATAATTTTTCTATTTTTAGTAAATTTATAGACAAATAATAATCATCATAATCCATTTTCTGGACATTTTATCATCACCCAAATTCTCTTGTTCTCTATTTTCAGTTCTCTTTTCTATTTACAAACTGAAGGAACCATAGGTCTTTTTCTTTCTCTATAATTTGCCATGCCTCAATATTTTATATAAATTGAATATATGGTAGGATATTTTTTAAAAGATGGCTTCATCTACTTAGCCTAATGTTTTTGAAAATAATCTCCAGGCTGAGAATGTAGAATGCTTGCCTAGCATGTGTGAAGAGCCAAGCTCAATTCCTAGCAAAAGCCAAAATAAATAAATATATAAAATAAAAAATGTAATCCATCTCTGCCATAGTATGCAGTGATAGTTCATTTTAAAAAATTACTGAACAGTATTTATTTGCACAAATATATTACATTTCATTACTGATTCACCAGATGATTAGTTAATGAATATTTGGATTATTTATAGTTTATGCTACTATCATAATGCTGCTATCAATAGTCATATACACATCACAAACACAGATGTGTGTTTTTATTTCTTTTGGATGGTTCTAAAAGTGGACTTCTAGGTTGTATGGTAAGACTATCTTTCCATTTATTAGTGTCTTCCTGCATTTTTTTTCATTACTCTTCTATAGTTTTCAGTGCAACTACCTCCTTGCTTAAATTGTTTTAGTGGTTTATCTTCTTGGTTAAATTTACTCCTAAATATTTTTGATGCTTTTGTTAGTGGGGTTGTTTTATTGATTTCTTTTTTATCAGTTCATTGTTAATGTATAAAAATGCTACTAATTTTTGTACATCGATTTTGTATCCTGCAATTTTTCTAAATTTATTCTATTTGTTGGTTCTCTGGCTGGAATTTCCAGTTCTATGGTAGAAGTAGGCATCCTTTTTACCTATTTCTGATCTTAAAGGAAAAGCTTTAAAAATTTCACCATTAAATATGAATATGGGTTATTATATGTGACCTTGATTTTGTTGTTATGTAACTTTTGTTTGTAAATTATTGGAAATTTTTGTTATGAAAAGATGTTGAATTTTGCCATATGCTTTGTCTACATCTATGATATGATCATATCTTTTTGTCATTCTGTTAATCTGATGAATCATATTTATTGATTTGCATATGGTCAATTATCCTCCCATTCAGGTGAGCATAAGCCCCTCTTTATCATGATGAGTAACCCTTTTAGGTGCTTCTTAGACATTTTACATATATAGTCATATAATAATTAGCATATTGTACTGTTACTCTCTTTTCTCATAGTGTCCTTGTTTGACTTTACTATCATCATAACTGGCTTTGTAAAATAAGTTTCAAAGTGTTACTTCCTGTTCAGTTTCTTGCAAGGATTTGAAAAGGATTAATATTAATTATTTGTATGTTCAGTATAGAAAGAGTGTTTCATTGACGGACAATTTTAGATTACTGATTCAAGCTCCTTACTTATTACTGATCTGTTGAGATTTGCTATTTTTGCAGTGATTGAATCTTGGTAGAATATGGTTTTTGGTAATTATTCATTTCTTCTAAGTTCTCTAATTTGTTGGCATATGATTGTCCTTTATAGTCCTCATGGTCTTTTGTATTTCTGTGATTACAGGTATAATTTAATTTTTTATTTCTGATTTTATTTGTGATTCACTCTTTTTTAGCCTGTCAACTTTATCTTTTTAATAAACTTTTGTTCGCATTTATCTTTACTATTGTTTCTGTAGGTTTCTAATTCTGTTCTGATCTTTGTCATTTTTTTCTTTTCTACTACCTTTGGGATTAGTCTCCTTTTTTTCATGTTTTTAACATTATCTTAATACCTTTAGTGAAAATAAGTTGAATATAAAAGGCTGTTGATGCTGTTATAAAAGCTTATTGCTTCTCAAATATCACATTGTCCCGTTTACTGTAGCATTATAATAAGTTTTAACACTGGATAAAAACCTCCAATTCTCTTTCATTTATAAAATTATTTAGCTCTAAATTGCTACGTCTTAGAGTTCCATTTAAATTTTAAAACTTGGCTTGTTAACTTCTATTAAAGAAAAACACCTGTTTAATTTTTGTAAGTATTCTGTTAAAGCTATGGATCAATTTGGAGAGAATCTATGATAAAAAATATGAAGTTTTCTAATTCACTAACACAGAATGTTCTTTTATTGAGAGCTTTAAAAATTAACAATGTTTTTAGTGTAAAAATCTTACAATTTTTTTGTTAGAGTTTTTAAGTATTTGTTACTTTTTGGTTTTATTGTAAGTGAAATTGATTTCTTGAATTGTTTGTGGACATTTTTACTGCTAGGACATAGATACACAGTTGATTTTAGTATTTATCTTGTATCATATGAACTTGACTAATTCAGTGGGTATAGTATTTTTTATGAATTCATTGACATTTTCTATGTTTTGGATAATGTTATCTGTGATATAGTCAATTTTGGTTCTTCCTCTCCAATATAGATGTTCTTAATTTTTCCTATTGTAATGGTTTGTGTTTTACCATAATACAAAATAAGTAAAAATACCTAGAAGTCATCTTTACCATTCTTACTATTGCCTGAGGAAAGGCATGCAGTTTCTTACTATTTAACATGATATTATTTAGGCTTTCTTAGGTAAGCTATATCAGGTTTCCATTTCTGTTTTTAGAGTTATTTGCATTAAATCATCAATGTGTGTTAGATTTTTAAAATGAGGGGTATTTGTATCTAGTGAGATGATGATTGGATTTGTCTATTTTGTACGAGGTATTTTCTGTATACTTATTTTACTGTAGAAATATTCTTAATAATTTAATTCACATTTTAAATGTTTCTTAAGTTAAATAATTTCATATTTCTAATAATACTTCCATTTCCTCTAAACTATTTGCTGACAGAAAATTGTTTCTGTCTCTAAATTTTTTTTATTTTACAGTGGTCATTAGCAACATCTCTCTTTCACACCTGATTTTGAAATGTTTTTCATCTTTCCATTTTTCTTTAGCTTAACTTTATATTTCTCAATTTTTGTTGATTTTATCTTAGAACCAAGTTTTGAATTCAATATTTTTCTATTCCTTTTCTGGCTTCTGTTTCATTGATTTCTGCTCTTTATTATTTGTTTTTCTTTTTTCTGCTTGCCTTGTATACAGCTGTTCTACTTCTACTAGTTTATTAGAGTTAAATCTTATTTTACTGATTTGATGCTTTCTTTATTTACTGATGTTGGCCTTTAAGTCTCTAATTTCCCCTGAAGTCATTGCTTTCATTAGATTTCAGAAATTTTATATTATGTTTTCATTGAAATTCATTTAAAAATATTTCCTAAGTTCTCTTTTGACCCATAGGTTATTTAGAAGTATGCTGTTTAAATTCCTTGATTTTATTCTGTTGATTTATTTTTATTGTTTTTTTGATACTGGGTTTCACTGTGTACTTCAGGCTGCCCTTGAACTTTCTATGTAGCCCAGGCAGACCTAGAACTTGCGGTAGTCCTCCTGCCTCAGCCTTCTAAGTGCTGGGATTACAGGCTTGCACTATTCTGTTGATTTATAATTTACTTTTGTTATAACATATCCTTTATATAATGTCAGCCCCTTTCAGTTTACTGAGATAGGCATTATGGTCTAGCATATTTTTATTTTCTGGAGAATTTTCATGTCCAATTGAAAGGATTTTTTGTTCTGTAATCATTGGGTAGAATATGGTATATGTGTCAGTCTGTTTAAATTATCTATTTGTTTATTTGTGTCAAATTATTCTATTATTGGGAGTCACATATTAAAACTTTTGATTCTTATTTTTGTTATACTTATTTCTTCTTTCAATTCTAATAGTTTTGCTTTATATATATATATATATATATGCTGCTTTTTTCAAATATATATGTGTTTGTAAGTGATATATTTTCCTGATGTGTTGATTCTGTTCCCCCTTTGTCTCTACTAATATTTTTGTCTTAAAATCTCTTACTGGTTATCAGGATAGCCATTCCAGTTATCTTTTGGTTACTATTTGTATGAAATATATGTTTTCATCTTTTTGTTTTCTACTTGTTTGAGGCTTTGAACCGTCAGTATGTCTGGTGTAGACAACATATTGCTGCAGTTTACTTTTAAATTGGACCCATCTTTTGATTGGTATTTTGAGATCACTTACTTTTAAAGGAATCATTGGTATGGTTGGATTATATCTGTCATTTCAAAACCTACTTTCTGTTACTGAGGATATACCTCAATGGCATAAGTGCCTACCTGGCAAGCACAAGGTTTGATACAAAACAAAACAAAACAAAACAAAACAAAACAAAACAAAACACCCTTATTTTCTATGTATGTCTTGTCTCTTTCATTTCAATGTTCTTCCTGTAATATATTCATTTGCATTTGCATTAAATATTGTTTTATTGGGCTGGTGATATAGCTCAGCTGCACAAGCACCTGCCTAACAAGTATGAGGTCTTGAGTTTGATTCCCAGTACCAAGAAAAAAAATTGTTTTCTTGTTCTAGAATTTATTCTTTATGATTTTCTTTTAAGTGGGTGAATCTTGATTGATCTTCTTCAGTGGTATTAGTTGAGTCCCTCAGACATATAGGACAATATTTTTTAAAGAATCCACATTTGGAAAATTCCCAAATACATTTTCTATTTCTCTGTTTTGTCATTGTAAGGCACCTATTATCCACATATTTTCACATTTGGTGTTGCCCCCAGGTTTGTGAGCTCTGCTCAATTTTCTTCAGTCTTGATTTTCTATTATTCAGATTGTTAATGTCTATTGATTTTTCTTTCATGTCACTATCGTTTCATTCTGCCATCTGAAATCTGCTGAGACTTTTTAGTTACTGTACTTTCAGCTTCCAGGATTATCATTAATTTTTATATCTCTCTATCGAGATTTTTTTGTTGCTATATCACTGTCATACTTTCTTTTAGTTATTTGAATATGGCTGTCTTGATTCTTTGAACAAATTTATATTAGCTGTTTCAAAATACACTTCTGTTAGATCAGACAACCTAGAACAGATCTAGCTTTATTTGACTGCTTTTCTCCCGAGGATGGACTAGACTTCTCCATTTCTTCGTATGTCTTATATTATACTGAAACCTTGACATTTTAGATTATATTTTGTAGTAGCTCTGGATTCTGACTGTTTTTCCATTGGAAGTTGTTACCATTGATGTTTGTTTATTTGATAACTTCTTGGGCAAACTGGACAGTTTTCCATCATAGTACATAACTATTACATTTTTTTTAAACATCTTATTTTTATTTTTATGCCTGACTCCCTCTCTGTCTCCATAGCCTTTTTGTGACCCAACGTTTGGAGGAAGGTTGTGCTTAAATACCTAAAGCCAATATAGTTTCTGCTGTTGATGGATCTGTTGTGGGCAGAGAAGCATGCAACATTTTAAGATGTTTTCAGGTATGACCAGCTTTTACTCCCTTGCATGTCTCCCCTGCTCATGTAGACAGTTTTAGAGTAATCCAGGAGTTTGTGGATAGTTTGGTCACTCTTTAGTCTCTACTCTCCTGACAGCTTCCTTCAGGAATACAGTGACTACATCTTCAAGATAGTAGAGTCACTGTCAATGTCATCACTTTCCCTGACACTATCATGATGCATAGGTGTTGTTTGTTACTCTGAACTGATGGATTCCTTTTCATCCACTCTGAGCAAAGCTGCTTGTGGTTGTGAGATTTCTGTTCTGTAGAATCTCCATGTTGACTGAAGTGAGGGTTGGTGTGAACAACTCCTGGCAAGAATGCTACAGAGCCTCACGATTCTTTTCTCAAATTCAAAAATTCCTCAAGTATAATCTTTCAGACTGTTACATGTCTTGGCTAATTTCTATACCACCAACATTATTGTTAATTTTTCTCAACTTAATAGTTGCTTTTTGGAGGAAAGGATTTGTGATTTCCACATTCAATCATTGCTAAAAGTTGGAATACTGTCCTTAAATTAGGAAGCTAAAGCATGAATATGGAAGGGAGTTTTCTCTTTCTCTAACTTCTTGGGTCTTTATGCCTATAGCAGGAATAATGTTTGGCAAAAATGAAGGAGAGTAATGAAGGAAAAAAATTAAAATGATAAATTCAAGAGTATATTACTTACTATTTGAAGTATAAGAATATACAAGATATAAAGAGGTTCTACTGATGTATAATTCATGAACTTTTATGCAAATAAATATGCATAAGCCTTGGAAATGAAAAGGAGGGGATACTTGCAAATAATAGTGTTTCTAAGCTGTCACTTGCATGACTAGTTCCTGTCAGTAGAGAAAAGAAAACAGCCCACATGCCTGACTCTCACAGGTTTTATATTCTGGACATGAAAGTTTTTGACCCTGGATTCCCTATTATACTTTCTAGTCTGAATCTTTCCATATGTTTCAAATGATGTTATGGTAATATTGATACAGGTGATGTAAGGCTGAGTAAACTTAATGTTAATAATGTATTTTTAAGACCCTGGAAAAATAGGTCTCAGGGTATATAGTTCAAAAGATGTACTATTTAATAGACATTTTTAGGTGCTTCTAAGCTTCTGTCAATGTGAGTTTCCTTCAGTATCTGAAATAATCATCTCAAATCCTTACCAATGCTTTTGTCAGAAAAGTAAAAGCTATTTAGTTTGAATAAAAGGTAATGCCATGTTTACAACTGTCATAAAATCAACATAATTTGCCTACTATTTATGATTATGTTAATAGAGAGACCACAATCTACATTGGAAAGTATGGGCTTAGGCTCTGAGTTAGGAGTGACAAAGGTTCATAAGAACCTCAGCTTTCCTGGCCACTGGCTATGTCCCCTCCAGCCTCACCGAGAAGTCTGAACCATTCTTAGTACATCATGAATTCTAAAGTGGTCCTTTGATCAGCAATAAACTTGAGTTCTTTTTTTTAATTTTAAAGAGAATAAAACCAACAATACAAAACAGAATAAAGACAATCAAAGGAAAGTAGCAAAAGTGGTGCAGAACTTCAAAACAGGACAACAGGTCATCAACAATGGTTACCATAATAATGTTGTTATCTTCACAATAGTTGTCCATTTTCTCAGACACAGTAAAATCAAACAAAACAAAAGAGAATAAAAGCAATCAAAACAAAGTGTTAAATAAAACAAAACAATAAATTAGAACAAAACAAAACAATGAGAATTTTGTATTCCAAAAACAAGACAGAAGGAAGTCCCCTATATTTGCCATATTGTATACTGTCATCCTCCTAATAGATGCTTACACTACCAGCCTTAGTCCTGCAAAGTCAATCAAACAACGCAAACACTTAGTTGTTTTTGTACCTCAGTTGCTATCAACTCAGCCTGTCCTCTGAACCAGCCGATTGCTTGGGGTTGGAGGCAGTCAGCTCATGGGAAAGGCAATCTAGCTTCTCCCTTCCTGAGCTCTGCCTGGTTTGCGCTGCTTACGGGAAGATCAAACTAGCTTCTTGATATGCTCTTCCCAGACCCGGCATGGCCTCTGCTGACTCGCAGGAACAGCAGACTGGCTTCTCTTTTTTTGGGCCCCTCATGATCTGCCTAAATTGTTATTTCTATGGTCACCATTTTCTCAGATGAAAAATATAATTGCTTACATATAGGGTATCTTGACAGTATGGCTTTGGGGAACATTATGGATTAAAAACTGATTGTCAACTTAATGCCAGCGGAATTAAATCATCATGCTGCTGAGCACAGATGTTTCACCTGAGGAAAGTTGCCAGCATAGAGAAGTGGAGAAGGAGAAGCTAGGCATTAACGTGTTGAGATGTGTTGAGTCATTGTGGGTTCTCCTACATGTTGCTGTTTGAACCGTTAGGTTCTCCTGGAGAAGCTCTGCTCCTCACATTGATCATTGCTTCCTGGCTCTGGAGAGGCAGATGTGTGCTGCTTGGTCTCCAGGATGAACTTATCACACTGGCTTCCTGGCATGTACTCAACTGTGCTTGTCAGAGGAAGAGCTCGGGGCCTCCATGTTGCTGAGGATGGCTGTGGTGCTTTTCAGAACATTCCTGGTCTTTGTTGAGAGTGTGACTTCTTGGCTGCAGCATAGAACCCTCAACCTATCAGCACAGCTCCTTCACCCTGCTGGGATAGACTTCCTAGTTTCCACTGCTGACCTTTGGACCTTCCCAGCATGGATCCATAAAACAGACTGGTGTGAGTCCTTCTTGTGGGCTCTAGACCTCCAGTTGGACTCACGGATGCATTGTCATGAGCTCTGGGTCTTCATCTGGACTCATGTGGGACATTGCTGTGAGATTTAGGCCCTTGGCTAAATATTCTATGTGTTTAGTGTTGTGAATAGATTTCCTGCATTTTCTTGTGTTAAATCTGGGTGACCATCATAAAACAATATTGTAAACTACATGTCCTGATTCTGATTGTTCTCTGCACAAACCCTGAATACAACAGGGAATGAAAAATGGAAATGGTAACATTTTTTTCTCAGGTGAAGGATATTTAAAGAGTTGCTTTCTCCAAAATATAAAAAGATGTACTATTTTTCTGTGTTAGTTTCCAGAAAAACCAGAACAATAGGATATATATGTAATATATATATGATGTACATATATATGTAATAATAAATGTTTCTATACATATGTATACATATATAATAATATACACATTATACAGTTTCTTGCTCCTTCCTCATAAATAAGAGAGATACTGTTTTCCTATAAGGAACTGGTTCATATGACTTTTGAAAGATGAAAAATATAAGATCTGTAGCCAACCAGATGGAGACCAAGAAGAACTAATGCTGTGGATTGAATCCAAGTTTACTTTCTTCAAAAATGTGCAAATCAAAACCAAGGAGGTAATGGAGTTTTCTAGTAAGGCAAAATCAGGGGCTGGGGGTTTAGCTCAGTGGTGTGAGTGCCTGCCTGGCAAGTGCAAGGTTGTGAGTTTGATCCCTGGTACCAAAAAAAAAAAAAAAGAGGGAGAGAGAGAAATCTGCCAAAATCAGAGTCTTATGTAACCTAGACTTGGAACTGATACTCACGCTTTTTGCAATATTCTATTGGTTTTAAGCAAGTCACTGGTTCTGCCCACACTCAAGGATGGGGAGTGACATAAGTGTATGAACACTAGGAGGTGGACTTTTAGGGGATGTCTAAGGGCCTGACCCTGCAAAGTAGCAGAAAAGGCTAAAGACCAGTGTTAGCACTACTTCCCATTTTGTACCTTTGTAACTTATAAAAGACTTATAAAAGTCTCTGTGGGTTGCAGTGTCTCACATGCCTGCCACCTGACTTCTTGTCTTGCTCTTCTCCTCTTTCATTTTGCCAATTCCCATGGATCTGAACCAAATCCATGTTAAAATGGATTTATATGTCTTTTACAGATTTTCCATGTCTTGACCAAAGTGACAAATTGGCTTCAGGTTTTGCGCTCAAAGGTCAAATGATGAGGTGCCTCTGTCTACACTGACTACCAGCATCCTCCTTAGAGAGAAGAGGACGTTTGGCATAACTTCTCTTTTCTCTCTTCCTCAGCTCCCTGAGCTGTTTTTTTCTTTGTGCAAATTAGTCACTGTAGTCTGAAATTCTTGTTTGTGTTGTTCTAGATCACAAGTACAACTACTTGGTCATTCTAATTAATCTGTTGACTTTCTTCTCAGGTATATCTCTCTTTTTTCAGTGAAGCTAGATGTCATTCATTCACCAGTTTTAGCAGTTGTTGTGAGTGCTCTGTTTGCCAAGAGTCCTGACTCTTACAAAAATCCCTAATCCCTGCTCTGGAGCCACTAGATAATTTTATCTAGAGCCTCACGTCACTAAGTCCTGCCTACTTTCACCTCCAGCGTCTTTCCAAGGCAGGCACACATATATTAGGTGTGCACAAAAAAATCTAAGGCTTTTAAGTCACTGAGTTGTAGAAATTATTTCTTGTTAGTAGTGCATTTAACAAAGGTATATTACTGTTAACTAGATGGTTCTAAAACAATGTTAATGTACACTGATACACTTTCAGTTAAAATGCTTCTGCTGTGACCTACTTAATCTTTCTATTGGTTAAGGAAATGAGTATTTTCCTAAATTCTTAATGACAGCATCCAACACCATTCTGTCCTAAATAAATGTTGATTACTCATAGGACATGAACAACTGTAACAACTGGTGTGGGCAACATAAAAGGACCATAGTCATGGTCCTTAAGGATATAAATAGTTGTTCAGTGAAAAACACCAATTAAAAAATAAAACCCAGAGAGTTAATTCTACAAGTAATTAGTGATTTTAGTTAGAATTAATTGTAGCAATTCTACAATTTTACAGCCCTTTACCTCCTCTCATTAGACGCTAAGCTCCTTGAGGTTGTAGACTGTACCTTTTATTTCTGTCCCTAGCGTTAAATCTAGAATGCCCCTTCTAGAAAATTGAACATTATAGTGTAACTTCTAGATTGAAAATATTGTTCAGGGATAAAGAAATCACAAAGGTTATGAAAAGAGGCTGTGCAATACTTCTTTTCCCAACATCATCTCCTAGTCCAACAAATAATGAATAAATCTGTTCCAGAAAATAAATTTTTGATGTCACAGTAAGTGAAATTGCCATTTTATTACAGAGGACACTCAACTACAATGTACATTTACAAAAATCATGCAGATATTGAATTCATTTTAATCATTTAATGTACCAAAAAAGTGGCTAAATTTATATCAAAATTGAGATTAGAAAAAAACATACACAAAATAAAATGACCACTTTTCCTAATTAGATTGTTAAAAATAAGAATAGAAGTTAATTTTTAATGTTAAACTCCTAAACTTATTAGAATAATCTTTGTCAGGCTTGACTGTACTCTCAGAAATAGCTCTGTACTTTGAAGTAAAAATAGATGTTGCCTGCTTTCAAACAGGTGAAAGGATCAGCATGTCTAAATCGTGCTAAAATTAACAAGAAACGTCAGGCATGCACAGCTAAATTTTCATATGCACTTAAAAAGCCAATCTATTCCTATGAAAGAGTGAAAAATTATCAAAATACTGCTCCAAACCATAGTTTATTTTAATATTAAGTTATCACACTGTGATGCTGGGTAATTAGGAAAATTCAGAGGGATTTTCAATTCACAAATTGAAAAAATTATAGTAAAATTTAAAAACAAGTTCAATGTAACGAGCCTATCACACAGAATATTTATGACAAGCGAAAACTGAAACTGAGGCCTTAAAAGGAATGATGTGGAACCCAAGTAAATAAGATGTCAGAATAACATATTTCACAGAGCAGAATTCCCACAGGCTGGAGTCATAGGGACAGGTATTCTTGCAGGTTGTGATGGCCCACAACAATGCCACAGGACTGATAGATGATTGACATGTCATCTATCCATCCTTAAAGGTGGAGAATTGGCAAACAGAATCAATGAGTTTTGCTTAATTTTAATATTCAATAACTGAATCCTCACCAAATCAAGGCATCCAGTCTGGAGTCAAAAATGTGTAAATGGTACTTAGTGTCTTTAAGCAAGGCATTAATTTGTTTCCAGTCACAATCATAGGCATTAGCAATATTTCACCAAAGGGCCTTCAAAAGAATACTCTTTTTTCATGCCTGAACTTAAGGGAGCAAAACCAAAGTGAAACCCACATTACACATATTTAAGGCTGTTTGAACTGTGAACTTTAAAACTGTTAAAATGGTAAATTGTGTGTTATGTGTATTTTACCACAAAAAAATTGCAGATTCAAAGTGATCGCTATAGCAACCTTGAATTCACTAACATTCTGTTTTCTCAAGTAGAAAGGGGAAAGCTGACTAAAAGCCAACACACTGGGAATTCACATCCATCAGGAAATGTCCATAGGAACTGTTCACTTGAATATCATTCACCATGTCAGCTATAGAACAAAGGCTGAAAACTAAAAGCAAGACAAACAAAAAACAAGCAGGACAGAGCCCCTGTCCAGGACAGTAATTTGTAGACCAGAAGTAAAAAGTGCATTAAAAAGATATAGCCCCTGACTTTTATAATTATTGTACTTAAAATTGACAATTATAAAATAAGAAACACCTGTAATATGCAAAAAATGATTGAAAAATGAGAGAAAATCATAAAAATAAAAAATGGCTATGAGAAGTAGAATCATGAATGACTTTTATCTGTACTTTATAAAACCAACAAAAGCCAAAGTCAATCAAAAATTATTATATGAAACCATTGTAGTCATGGAATTATAACATAAGTTCTATAAAGGAAAAGATTGCGACCCTCTTGCTCACTCTCCTGTGTCTAATCTATGTCTAGAAAAGTGCCTGGAATCTAGTTAATAATCAATATGTGGCAACTGAAGAATGAAGTAGAAGAAAGGTTTCTTCCCCCTCTGTCACCAACCCACTCATCTCTGCTCAATGTCAGTGGGTACAGTGCAAAGGATTGAACTTTTAAAAAGGAAATCGTTTTATCAGCCATGAAGACAAGAGAAAAATCACGAAATACTCAGAAACATAAATTTGTACTTGATAGAAAAATAATTAGAATATGTGCAAATCCATTGGCCAAAATGTAAGAATGAAGAGTATCTATCTGTATCCAGTGACTACGCTTTATGTAAGTGGTGTTACCTTTGCACTATATCAACCATAGAGTATTCCATTTATGTCTTTAAAATTCAAAAAGAAAAATTATCAAAGAAATATAGTACAGTTATAATGAAGAAAATATCTAAGAGAAGTTAATATTTGGGTGCAATTTCAGGAATGAAATAAAAATATGGTATACCTAATGTTTCATGACATTTTAGTAAATGAAAAATCAAATCTGTTTGCAGTTTTCTCTTTCATTTTAGAACATTAACCTGTTTTGTGGAGAAGTCTGATAAGTCCAAAACTAAGCTTTGTGACCACAGCAGTGGCACTGAAGTGACTACAGAAATGGAAAACAGAAAGTAACAGATAAGCAGTTATTTAAATGAGAAACAGCACTGAGCATATGTATAGAAGTATCTTTTTATTAGGTTCTATCAAGTAAAATTTCTCTGAATCATATAAGTATCTAAAATGTAAAAGAATTTGAAAGAAAGTTCTTAATAATCAGAAAATGGAAATTAAATACTTAGAAAAATCAGGGCTGAAAAGAACCATTGTGTACATTGGTTAACCATGACTTCCTCCAGATTAGTTATCTGGTTACCATTCAGTAATCAAACCCCAGTAGGAACCAGAGACAAAGCATAAGCCAAGAGTTCCTAGAAATTCTTCATTATGCCCCCTGATTAAGGAGCCTAAATTATCTAGTAGGTCTCTTACCCACTTCTCCAGCTTTCTAACTTTGTAATATCTCATAGTCAACAACAAATCATCCATTCTCTGAGAAACAGACAAAATTGAGAGAGAACAAGGAAAAATTCATTTTCCTTTTTTTTATTTTATTCTTTTTGGATCAGTCATGAATCACTTGAGAAAACATCTAAGAACTAAAGTTATTCCACCATTTGACTGATGGTTGGCATTTCTGATTGGAGAATAAATGCATTGGATTGAACTGTTGGAAAAGGGAAATATCATTCCAGGTACCAGTTAAACACTGAGGAAGTTATTTATCTTTATCAAAATATCTATCATCCAAGGTTTAAAATGCTACATTAACGCTTTCTTATCTTTCTCTGCATCTTACCAAATCAGTAGTTTAAGAAATGAAGGCTCTTATTCTAAATTAGAAAATAAAGTCTACAATAAAAATACTCTAGACAGGCTAAAAAATTCTACCAACCACTATATTGACATGACAAAAGTTTTAACACTGCAAAAATTGTAT
>PVJX010015019.1:24887-43612 GCA_004027295.1 Dolichotis patagonum
AGCTTATAAGCTATCTATAGCCAATCGAAGGGTTCTACGTGGAGGCGAGCTATTGGCCATTAGCGCGGGGCAGATTGTGTGTAGCCATATTTGGTGCTGGTTGCAACCTGAGCAAGAACCCGGAAGCAGGATGTAGGCGCCATCTTGGGCACACGATGGGCGGGGGAGCGGTATAGGCGGAGTGCGGGCGCCATCCTGCACGCATGCCCATTAGGACTGGCTCCCAACATATAAGAATATCTGTTTTTCAATAACTTAAATGCAAACAGGTCATGGTAGCACAAAACTGTATTCTGAGCACTTGGGAGGCTGAGGCAGGAAGATCACCACAAGTTCAAAACCAGCCTGGGTTACAGAATGAGTTCAAGGCAAATCTGAACTATATAGCAAGATCCAGTCTCAAAAAAAAAGGGGGGGGGGAGTATTGTACTTCATCATTAGAAGAGACAACTAATTGTAAATAGTTAAATTATCAGAAGATAAAATGACTAGTTGGTCAACTCTGGATGGAGTTAAAGCTTTCTTTTAAGGGCGGTATTTACCCAATGAGAAAATGGGGATTCTATGTAGCTGGGTAGAAACAAATGTAACCATCTTGACAGTTATGACAAATTGTTTCCAATCCTGACTCTCAGTGTGTGACTGGCTTCCCTGTGGCTGTAATTCCCAGACTCCTCTACTGCAAACTCACTAAATCTGGTAGCCCAAGATCAATTAAAATCAGTAGATTTAATTTCCTAAATACTCTCTCTAGCTTACCATTTCTCCTTTCCTGGCCACTAGGCGACTAGCACATCACAGAAAAAGAAAATCCTGGGCCAGAAATTTAGCTCAGTGGTATAAGTGCCTGGCTGGCAAGCACAAGGTTGTAAGTTTGATCCCTGGTACCAAAACTTTAAAATAAATAAATAAGTAAAAGAATAAAGCAAAGAAACAAAGAAAGAAAATCCTAAACATTTCTTATGAACATAATTGTAAAAACCTTCAACAGCACACAAGTAAATGGAATCCAGCAATATGCAACGAACTTGCTTAGCATGACCATCTGGCATTTACCAAAGGAATGTAAGGTTAGTTTCACATACAAATCAGTAAATATAGAATATATTGTTATATGTAGCGGGAAACTATTGGGCAACTCATAATGTCCAGGTGAACTGAATTAGTGTGGTGCTGTGTGTGGAAGGCCTAGCTGAGGATTGTTGCCAACCACACAAAAAGACAACTGGAGGGGAGGATGGTGTGCTGTTGATTCTCCTGTAAAAGCTGATAAGGACTCAGCTGTTCTCATCTGAGGAGCTTGGGTCCTCACTGTCCCTGAGGATGGCTGTGGTTCTCTTTAGGAGAGCTCTGATACTTGAGTGTCATGTCCTGGCTCCAGTGCAAGTCTCTCAGTGCTGGCACCGACCGTGGATCCTGTTGGGGTAGAATTTCTAGCTTCTACCACTGACCTTTGGACTTCTCTAGTGCACATCCTTGATGCAGATTGGCATGAAACATTGCCATGGGAACTAGGCCTCCATCTGGACTTGTAGTGGGCATTGTCATGGGCTCTAGGTCTTCAGCTGGACTCACACAGGACATTACCATGGAATGCAGGTCCTTACCTTTATTCTTTGGGTCTCTAGTGTGTGGAAAGATCTATTGCATTCTCCTACATTGGACTCTTTGGGTGAAAATTACAAAATAATCTTGTAAATTATATGCCCTGTATTATATTTATTCCCTGGCAAACCCTGACTACAACTAGTAAAAGAAAATTATAAAATTCACAAGATTATCTAAATAGTTGCAGAAAAACTACTGGATAAAATGTAGCACCTTTTTAAATTAAAAACAAACAAAACAAAAATTCTGACAAATTAGAAATACAAAAAAGTTTAGTCAGCCTATAATAGGCATCTATGAAAACTTAACTAATATCACAATAGCAGAGAATACTGAATAATTTCTGCCTAACTTCAGGCAGAAAATAAGAATAACTGTTTTCACCTTTTTTCAATATTGTAGGAGAATTTCTAGCCAAATAATAAAGGAAAGGCTGAAAAATAGGAAAGAGTAAAACCATCCCTGTTTTCAAATGACATTCTATACACAAAATTTCTACAAAATTACCACACACACACACACAAATAAACTACTAAAACTAATAAATTAATTTGGCCAGTTTACAGGCTAACACTTAATATACAAAAATAAGTTATGTTTCTAACAATTTGCAATAAACAATCTAAATCTGAAATTAGGAATATACATTTAGAATAATATCAAATATAATAAATTTCTTAGGGATAAATTTAATAAAAGAAATATAAAGCATTATAGGAAAAATAAAATACCTAAATAAATTAAAAGATATTTCATGTTCATAGATTGGGAGTGATAAAAATGCTCTAAAATTGATGGTAGTTATTGCACAGTCATGCGAATATACTAAAAACCATTGAATTGTTCAGTGTAAATGAATGAACTAGGTATGGTGGCACACACCTATAATCCTCATATTCAGGAGGCTGAGGTACAAGAAGCCTAAGTTCAAGCCCAGCCTGGCAACATAGTGAATTCAAGATCAGCTTGGACTATACAGTAAGACTTTGTCTTCTATCTGGGAGAGAGAGAGAGAGAGAGAGAGAGAGAGAGAGAGAGAGAAAGAAAGAAAAGAAGAAGAAGAAGAAGAAGAAGAAGAAGAAGAAGAAGAAGAAGAAGAAGAAGAAGGAGGAGGAGGAGGAGGAGGAGGAGGAGGAGAAGGAGAGAGAAAAGAAAGAAAAGAAAAGAAAAGAAAAGAAAAGAAAGAAAAGAAAAAAGACAAGACAAGACTACCTGAGTGAAATTAAATAGTTGGCATGGTCCAAATATTTTGTTTGCCAAAGTTTCATATATTGAAATTTACACCCCCAAGGTGTTGGTATTAGGCACTAAGGCTATTGGGGAAGTGATTAGGTTATAAAGGAGATGTGCTCAAGAATGAGATCAATGCCTTTACAAAATAAGCCAAGCGATTTTTATACAATGGAGTACTACTCAGCTATAAAGAATGACCACATTGAGATATTTATAAATAAATGGACACGACTTGAGGCCATACTCATAAGTGAAATAAACCAGACCCACATGTGTAAATACCATATAGTCTCCCTAGTATGAGAGTTGATAAGAGTATATATAAGATTTTATGGTAAGCATGAGTCCCCATCTCAAAGCTTTAAAGCCTTTCAATATTTTCATTCATCAGTTGGAATGGTTTTATTCTGTTTTGTTGGCCTATATCATGCATGATGGTATGAACAGCTGTTTTGAAGAAAATAAAACATTATGACAGCTATTGATGATTTAATATCATCCTTCTTAGAAGTCCTACCATGCTTCTATTCTTCTACTACCATTGGTTCTATCACATTGTGTCTTATTGGGATTTGAATATGTGTGATAGTATAAACAAATTTTTTTATCAAAAATGAGATAATATAATACCCATTGATCATTCTCTGTTATTCAGTTCAGAATGCCCTGTAATTCTGCACTCTTTGAATGGTTTTATACTTTTTTGTTATGTTTGATATTATTGTATTTGAAACTATGCTCAACTATAGCAGAGAAAGAGATATTGTGATAGCTACTGTTAATGTCTGGTTGTCTTAATGTAAAGTACTGTGTTGCCTATGTTGTCCTGTTCTGATCTGCTCTGTTCTGCCCTCTTTTGTTTTATTCTCTTTAAAATTTAAAAAAATTTTAAAAAATAAGTCAAGCGAACTGCTGGATCTCTTTCCCTCTGTAAATGTACAGCAAGATGATGTCCATTTATCTGGGAATAGAACCCTCATCAGACAGTGAACTTGTTGGATCCTTGATTTTGGATTTCTCAACCTCCAAAACTATGAGAAATAGATTTTTCTTGTTTGTAAACTACTCAGTAGAAAGTTTTATGTTACAGCAACCCAAATGGGCTAAAATGTATGATATGTGGATTAGGTCTCAATGAAGCTATCAAATTTATCTGAGTTATAATCCATTCATTCATCTAACTTCCATATTATAAAGCTTCCATGTGTCTTCCAAGTGCTGGTTAAGGGAATACAGGAATAAAAGTTAAAGTCATGGTTCCAAAATGTCCAATATATTCATCTCCATAAGATGAGAAGAATGTTAGCATTTAATAAGCATAGAATGATAATAAAATCAGACATATATATTTATATATATATATTAGTCTGGGGTTGAAAGGTCAGGAAAGGTTTCCTCAAAAGAGAAACACATAAACAGATTCTAATCAGCCTAACAGTAAGATAGAAATAGCTGTCAAACGAGATGTAAATACAGGGAGAAATAAGAGTCCAGGGCTTATTTTAAATACTGCATATACCTAGGACACCTGATTTAAAGACAGGAAGGGTGACCAAAGACTGCCAAGATGGAGTCAGAACTGTATTATACCAGATGCTCTATGCCACTATAACAAATTTTCACTATTATGCAACAGAAAATTACTTTGGTTTGGATTTAGAAATGAAACAGATTATCAGATCTATGTTTTTTGAATACTATTTTGGTTGCAAAATGTAGAAATTTTGTTATATGTGGTAAATTTGGGAGACAACATTTTCTATAATTCAGTTAAGTAAAGGTAATGGAGAGAATAAAGGAGGTGTTTGGAGATAGGCATAAGTTAGAATTGAGATAAACAAGGACTTAGACTTATCTCCAAGTTTCTAACTTTGAAAAATACATTTGCTAATGATACACATTCATCATGATAATGGGGCTGAATGAAAATGCAATTGAGAAGAATGAGAAAATAGAAAATTTGGTTGAAAGCTTATTGGAAATTGAAAAATTTATTTGAGAACTTGTTTCTAATGTGCTTAGAGGACATTATATAGTACACAAGTCCAGAAGTCAGATGGATAAGAAGAAACAAATTCAGAGAAATATCTTTCATGAGAAAGAATATATATATATAGTCTTTCATGAGGAAAGAAAAATATATATGGTCATTGAACTAATTAATTGGAGAAAATGTCAATAGGTTTGTCCCATGAAGACAGAGAATAAAACCTAGGAAAAATGAAATTCAATTCTTAACAAAAACTTTTCTCTCAGTATTTATGTACTAATAGCAAGATAACACTCTAAAAGTCAAGTATCTTATTTCTAAAATGAGTATAAAAAAGAAATAGACTACTTAGGAATTTTGGAATGCAATCTGACACATAAATAGTAACTCATTTCTCCTCCACCTTATGGAGTGAACCTCCATTTGTTCAATTAGTACTTTTGATATCAATAATATTTTGCATGCTGGGCATTAAAGCTAAGGGATCCTATCTTCAAAAAGTCACAGTAATAGGAAAATGGGAGGCTGACAAAGAATAAAACATCATTTAGTAAGCAAAAGTGATGACTAAGGGGGTGACTTGTGTTTATAGATAGACTTTTACAAAAAGAGTCCCTTTTCCATTGCATTTTCTAAGCCAAAGCTACTAGTTAAGATTTTGGACACTCTGAAGGAGTCCAAGCATGAAGGACTCCCACAGACAGATGCCATCCCAGCCCAGAGATGAGTAGAGAGATAGAAAACATCAGTGCTGACATTCAAGCCAGTACATCTAACCATAATTGGAGTGACCATGACTGAACTTCCTAGTTCAATCTGCAATATATGATGAGACTCACATTTTTGCTGTGTTTTCCTTATTATACTACTTACAACTAAAAGAACGTTGTTTCGTGTACACTTCTGTGTTAGTTACTTTTCTTGTATTGCTTGGAGAGAATATCTGAAACCCAAATTAAGGAAGAAAAAGTTTATTTAGCTCACAGTTTGTGGAGTTTTTCAGTCCATGATCAGACAGCTCCAAGGCAGGGTGGCATGGCACAGGGGCAGCCATTCATGACATCAGCAGATACCAAAGGCAACAAGAGCGAACAGGGAAAACATGCCTCTTTCCCTCACTTATACTGCATATGGTTACCTGTAGTTGGGCAAGTTCAGCACTCATACCACCAATCCCAGTGCTAGATAATGAACCAATCACAAAAAATAGATTCAACTGCCTTTGAAAAGCCCACCCCCAGGACCACATGAGGCATTAGGGGACATCTAGACACAAACTGTAACATCTTCCCAGCTGCCTAAAGGTCCTTTGTCTTCTAAAATTCTTGGTCTATGGAATATTTTGACCATTGAAAGAATTCTACACCCTAGAACAGATTTTGCAGGGCTTAGTATAAGCTTTGCCATCTTGCAATGTGGACACATCTATCCAGAAACCATGGATCATGCAATCATTAAGAACATAAGTTGATAGTGGACTAACAACCATGTATTATGATATACAGCATCACATTCTCCACATTTCAAAACTTACAGTAAAATATGAGAATCAATATATTTAGGAGACCAGAAATGATGTGGTAAGAAGAAAGTTCCAGCATTTAGTTTGAGATACTAACCTCCTTTTTATCAAAAAAATTTCTCCTTTTGTGTTTATCTTCATGACATCAATCTATTTAAAAATCATCTATTGCAGAGAATAAAAGACAAATGGAGCAATTCACAGTGATATAAAATTACAAGCATGTTCAGATGAACGTTGCATGATGACAAAATCACTTTTTACAAGGCACATATTATACAAAGTGGGCTTTGAGAGTATGAATAATATATTGCAATAAAACTGTAAGAGGACTCTTGTTTCCCTTTAAGTGTATTCTCTCGTTGGTAGTCTTAGGGTCTTTTTCAGTTTCATCATTGGGTCATTACCCCTTTTCAAAGAAATTCTCCAGTAATTTTTTTATCCTATTTGGGGTATGAATAGCTTGTAAGCTTACCAAAGTATACAGAGTGAGGGATAAGTGACAATGGAAGTGATAAATAAAATAAAAAGTGGCCATGAACAGATGAAAATAAATGTTACGTTCTGACTTAAAGCATGCTACCACATACAGCTTCACAGTCACTCACCATGAACAGGGTTTTCACATGAATCTGAAAATAATTGATTTACTATGGTCTCCATTCATTCAAATCTTTCTGCTAATGTTAATCTGTATTTTTAACCACTTTGCAGTGTTAGCATCACCATCTCAGCTCCACCTTGGATCAGCAGGCATTATATTTTCATGAAGAGTGCACAAGTTAGAACCCTCACATGCACATTTTACAATAATTTGAGTTCCTATGATGCTCTAATGCTGCCACTAATCTGACAGGAGGCTGCACTTAGCCAGTAATGCAGCAATGGTACTGGTACCAGACTCAGCTGATGTCCCAGGGATTGGAGACCTCTGCATTATTGCATACATAATAGATTGTGACAATCCATAAGGTCTGGTGTCTCTTAACTTACTTGATTTTCTGTCTTTAACCATGAAATAAGATGCTATATGGAGAATGACTCTCAGTTCTTGGATTCCTTTTACCTGCTTTCTTGGTTGTTACATGTTTTACAGGTGTCCTTGCAATAGTGACAATCACTGTCCAGCTTGACAAGTCAGACAGAGTAATTACAAGTTGTGTTGCCTATCACTACAGGCCACTGGCAGGTGCTTCACATTTAGCCAAGATTTTAAAGGCAGGGTCAGAGATAGCAAAGTCATTTTGTGCTCGCAGCATATTTAAGCCACCAATCAGCTTGTATCATACTTAACACAGAATGGACACTCAGTAAATGCTTGCTAGTGAAAAAAATGCATGGTCATGGAAGACAATCAATGAACTTGACACATTAAACAGGAAAGGTGTCCATTCTGATGTGGCATTTAAAGCAAGGTTTAATAATGGGGAAGCAAATTTTAACTATCATTTTAAAAGAGAAACTTTCATGGATGATAAAGTCAAATGCCTTGACTGTAAGACAGTTTAATAGTAAAAATTTTGCTGATGCCATTAAATTGCCAGAACAGTAATTGTACTATGTTTCTGAGGTTCTGAAAGACTTCCTCAGAAGTCACCAATGTTGTTGATTTAAAGTCTAATACATATTTCACCAAATATGATAAAATAGTTGCTCAAAAATATCAGAATACTAAAATTATGCAGTGTTTATCTACAAATGGCAATTTGACCTTTACTTAAACTCTAGCAATACACAATATAAAAATATAAGAGGGTAGGAGCTAAAGATGGCAGACAGATAAGTAGCAGGATACAGAGCCTCTCTGAGAGAGACAGCTCAGATGCCAGAATAAAACATCCTGGAGAGACCCAGATAGAAGGAGATGGATTCTCTCAACCCAGAAGAAACTGAAGGGAAAAGAGCTCAAATATGAAGTCCCGGGGCTACCATTAGAGAAGGTAAGATCAGTGGTTAAGGCACTCTTGCCTAGCTGCCTGAATTCATGCAGCTAAGTCTGGCCTGAGCTCCCGAACCCGCACCGATGGGACTGGCCTGAGTGGCCCCGCGACTCACCTGGAGCTGCAGTGAACTTGAGCCGCAGCTGCCTTGAAGTCAGAGGTCGGGGAGCCCAATGGAAAATGGAAGCAGAGAGGGACCGGCATTGACTCATGGTGAGTGCTGGGAATAAGCCTCTCCCACAGGAAAGGGGTGACCAACTGAACAACATGTTGGAGTCAGGCAGGATGGGCCGAACTGGGAATGGCAGTGAATTTAGTTGGTTGCTCCCCTCCCAGAGCAGATTGGTGGGATCTGCTTGGCCTGGGTCACACCCCTGGCCGAGACGCAATAAGTCATCCCAAACTGATTCCCTACATGCAGCATGCACAGATACAGTGAAGGCCCATGAAGGTTGGCTGGCCTGGAGGGGAGGGCCCAGTATACTCTGCCCCTGCCTGCACCTCAGTGACTGTCAGCAGACTGGACAGGGCAGAAACCCCTAGCCAGCATGCTGCAGAGGAGCTGTAGCCAACAGTAAAAGGGGCTGGGAACTCCACTGTACATTTGTATGGAAGGAACCAAAAACATGATGAGAGATATAATAAAAAGCCCCCAGTCCCCAACCCTGAGAATACTGATCCAGGAGAGGTAAATACAAAAGAGATTGAGGGCAGCAAACATGCAACATCAAACACGGCATCTGCAGACATAAAAAGATATCTTCGGGACTTCATAAATTAACTCAAAACTGAAATATTAATTCAAGTTAAGCAAGCTATAAATAGATTAATAAAAGAAATGCTCTGCACCTCTCAAGAAGACACAGATGGAAGAATGGAGGAACACAAAAGAAGGAGAAAAACATTCAATGAAGAATATAAAGCAAACCTAGATTGATGCACCCTGAAAAACTGTCTCTAGAAATTAATGGAAAAGCAAGATGCTTCCATGACAAAGAGGAACTGGGGGAATTTGTGACCACCAATCCAACCCTACAAAAAATACTGAAGGACATTCTAGAGAGAGAGGGAAAAAATACCAGGATTTCAGAAACAGTGACAGAGAGGCCTCAATGAGCAGGGCAGACAGTGGAATGAAAGGGGAAAATAGACAATCAATGACAGAAAAATAGAATAGCAGAAATGAGGCAGAGAATGTGGGCTGTAATCTCTAACACAGATGGACTTGATATACTAACAAAAAGAAACACAGGCAGAGTAGATCAGGAAATAAGATCCACCGAGATGCTCTGTATTGGAAATGTAATTAACCTGAAAGAGGGTTTATGGACAGAAAGTCAAATATGAGAAAACAATGCTCTATGTGACAGGGAACCAGAGAGAAATAGGGGCAACTCAACCAGCACCTGCAGATAGGTTGAAAAGACAGGATACTTTTGTGCAGTAGAGAACTACTCAGCTATAATGAAGGGAAACCTTGAGATTTTTATAGGTAAAGGAATACAACTAGAGATCAAGCCCAGGAGTCAGAAGGTTCAGAATCAGTTAGTGTAAATAGCAGGTTGCTCCCCTCAATCTAAAAACTGAGGGAGTTAGTGGGACCCAAAATGTGCAGTGCACCTTGTGGGAGTGAAAGGGGAGGAATTCTCTAAAAAAGGAAGGCAGACGATATTGTTAATAGTGTAACAGGATTTAAAATCTACATTATTCTCACCACTCTGTTTAGATGGATTATATTCTGTTCCAGTTTGTCTACTTACACTAGATTTGAGGGCACAGTCAGCTATCCCAAAAATAGCAGGATATATTAAGGTAATCATCCTTAATTTCCTATTAACTTAACCTGAAGCCCTGTATAAATACACTGTTTTATCATGACTGATCTTAATTGAATCTGGTTTGTTAGAATGCTGTTTTGTATTGACAGATTATATTCAAATCTGTTATGATTGATAATATCAAGTCTAAAAGTATAGGCAACTATACTGAAGATGACAAGATTCACTAGGATACCCACTCTGGTTTGATTATTACCTGCTTCTGAAGTCTTATAATGTCTCATGTTTTGTTTTTATTAATATTGTTATATACTTCATAGTAACCATTGTAGATCACCTTATATTGCAGTTTTATATGACTTTTTTGTTTCATGTTTTTCTAGGAATTTGTTTTGTTTTGTCTTGTTTTGTTTTGTTTTTCCCTCTAATACAGAAAGAATAGATATACATGTAGAGACTCATGCATGCATAGAACTTATAAACAGTTTATGAGAGCCAATTATATAACACATGATGAAATGAACAACTAGTTTGAAGAAAAAGAGACACTAACAGTACCCAGTGCTGATTCTGTAGCATCATTGTATGAAATCTAGCAATATTATCATTCTTTGTTCAGAGTGATTTTTTTTATTATTTTTTTAGAATTTTATTTAAAGAGAAAAAAAAGCAATACAGAAAAACGGGTAGAAACAATACAAAACCTCCAAAAAAACCATAAATCACTAGTTGACAAACCACATACTGTCTTCCCAGAAATAGCTGTTCATGTTACAAAATTAAGGCATACAAAGTGAATACACAGTGAGGCTGCAAACAGAAAAAAAAGGGATGAAATAAAGCCAATTGAGACAGTATAGTGAAATTGGCACAGAACATCACAGCAGGTCACCAGGACAACAATAACAGGCAACATTGTCTACCTCATTGTCTTCACAATAGTTGTTCTTCTACTAGGTACAGCAAAATCAAAGAAATACACATTATAGAACACATCAACACAGAGTATTGAATAGAGCAACACCGTTAATCAGGACAAAGCAAAACGGCGATAAAAATATCTGCCTTCAGAGATAATAGAAGGAAACTGCCCCGACTTGCTGTACCAAATATGGTCACCTGCTAAGAGTTACCCAGATACCTGGATCCCAATTGTTAACCGGGGTGTGTGTGTGTGTGTGTGGTATGTTTGGCCCCGGTAGGCAGCAGGCTGCTTACTGGTTGCTCGGCGCCCTAAGTTCCAGCATGGCACGGATCTCAGGAGATGCTCTTGCTTCTGGTTTCCCCGCCCTGGGGTGGCCACGGCTTGCCAGACCACAGTCACTTTCCAGAGCGGCAGGCTGCTTACTGGTTGGCTCGGCGCCCTAAGTTCCAGCATGGCGCGGATCTCAGGAGACGCTCTTGCTTCTGGTTTCCCTGCCCTGGGGTGGCTGTTCAGAGTGATTTTAGCCTGTTTTGTTTTGTTTTGTTTTGTTTTGTTTTGTTTTGTTTAAGTTCAACATACATGAAGGTATGGGCAGCTATTTTGAAGTGAATGAGAGACACTATGACAGCCATTGTTGGCTTCCCTATTGTCTGGTCTTGAAGACCTAAAACGCCTTCCTCATCCTGTTCAGATCAGTTCCATACTATGTTGTTTCATGTGAATTCTTTGTATGTGAAGCTATGGACAACTATTTGGAAGAAAACAAGAGACAATATAATAGTGAAGATCTCTGATTGTCTTGCTTTGAAATTTATGTCTCTTACCTTGCTTTCTTGTGTTCTGTTTTGTTGTGTTTAATTTTACCCTCTTTAAAATTATATATATATATATATATATATATATATATATATATATATAATTTTATATATATATAAGAAATATGCAAAGTAAAAACACTACATAGGTATTATGGATATTTGTAATTTTTCAGTTTTTCTATATTGTTGCCCTATAACCTTTTGCAATAAAATTTTTACTACTCAGAATAAAACTGCCTTTATTATAGTTTTCACAGAAACATAACCTTAATATATGAAGCTTCTCTGTTCACAGCATCTTTTTTCCTTTCTAATTTTTAAACTGAACATATTTTTAAAATCTCAGCCATATTATGCATCAGATAGTGTGATTGATTCATCAATTAGATGACTAAGCCAATAATATGTTTCAGAGATGGAACAGTCCCTCAATGAAGATGCCTTTCAATTTACAATGGGGATTTGTCCAAATAACCTATTGTTAGTTGAAAATATTACATGTTAAAAATACATTTAATACACCTAACTCATTTTATGTGATAAGTTAAAAACATAGCACCCTGTAGAGTACTGATTATTTACCCCTTGGAGCATATAGCTGCAGCTCACAATCACCACCTAGCATGGGGAGAGTGTACAACACACTAATCCAGAAAAACACCAAAATTTACAGTAATGTTTCTCCTGAAAGCATGCCATGTGTACATTATAGATCTGAAAAATTGTTATTAGAACCACCATGATGCCAGGGACTCTGTGTTAGTGATATTGGCTCAGGGGTTGTACAGGAGACAGCAGGTGGCAAATAGAAACAGGATCAGCATGTGGGACCATCATAATGTGTACTATGCATTGTCAAATATTTAGTAAAAGGATTGCCTATGGTTACTCAGAAGGAAGATCATACACATATTTCTACAGCTGACTTCCTAGCTAAGTGTTACTAGAAAAAAGACTAATCATAAGTAGAAATAAAATGAGTATAACAGTCCACAATTTGGATATGGCAATAATTGGAAAAGCTGTTTGTAGAATTTAAAAAGTAAGAGATAAGTTGAGACTTTTAAAAAGACAGAGGCAAAGGCTCGGTAAAGCTTCTCAGGTGTATTAAATCATTAAAGCAAAGCTGGATCCTGACACACTGAGAGATACATGATCAGGTTTAGGAATACAAGGATGAGGACAAGGCACATACAACAAAAGTGAGAGAAGTGAAGAAAAGAAGACAGACAGAAGTCAAGGAGAGGAAGCAAGGGAGGGAGGGAGAATGTCTGGAAAGAAGGAAGGAGAAAAGAAGGAAGAAAGTCTAACTAGAAAGCTGGGTCCAGGAAAGAACATGAGGTGTGATAAAAGTGGCAGTGTCACAAGAAAACAAGGACCGTTTTAAACTGCACTGAACAGAAATCACCCCAGTCATTCACACTAGACTGAAATTTGAACAAATAATAATCATACACTGTTTTTCATGGTTAAAACTGTGGGACTTGGTAATCTGTCATTGCCCTTAAAAGATCCATCTGTACCAATTAATCGTAAATTAGTATTCAGAATCCCAAATGAAATGCAGGCATTTAATATTTCCTTTATTCTAAAAAATATATTCATTTTTTCTACAAACTGTAAACATATCTTAATTAGAATTATCTAAAAACAATAGCTATTAGTACAAATTTGCTAATCCAGTTTGTTTTACATTCCATTACAAAAAAAGACTGGGGAATCACTTATGTGATAAATATTGGAGTCATATCTAAGTATTAGACAACTGTTCTCCCCAAACACTATGTCCAATGAATGAATTAGACTGTGACTGATAGACATGTTTATTTTCTGGATTAGATTAGATTAAGAAGGAATCATTTAAATATCACCCATCCAGTACTCTTATGCTAATCACAGGCACAAGCAGATGCTCCTTGACTTGCAGTGCAGTTGTGTTTTGATAAATTCATCATAAATTGAAAATAATGAAGGTTGGAAATGCATTTAACACACTTGCCCTGCTGAACATGAAACTTTAGAAACAGAGTACACTGTAGGCAATGCATCACCAATCCTTCTGATCATACGTCTGAGTGGAAAACTCTGCTCACTGCTGCTGTTCAGCATCTGGAGAGAGTCAAACATCCTAGCCCAGGAAAAGATCAAAATGCAAAATCCAAGATATTATGTAGATTCCACAGAGCATGCACCACTTTTACAACAGCAAAAAGTCAAAAGATTCACAAGTTGAATCATCATAAGTCAGAAAATATCCTCAGATAATTTAGTGTCATGAAATATCTCTGGAATAATTAAATAAGCATTCTGACCAATAGAACATTTCATAGCCTGTGGGAAGTTTCTTACTAGAGATATATTGCACGATTTTCCTCTTTTGTGAATTTTTACATACTTCTATCTAATAAAAGGTAATATATTGCTATGTAAAACTAATATGCTCTGTTATCTGTATGACTACATTTTATGGTAATTTTAAAATAAGGAAAGTGTACATTTTTAAGCACTCTGAGTAAAAAAATTTCTCAAAGGCCCATTTTAAAATCTTTTAATAAATATGATAAATGTAAAGAAAAATCTTATTCCCATTCAAAGATTTGATGATTCATATAGAGAAAAAATTAGAATAAGCAAATGTTACAGATATCTATCAATTAAAATAGCACACATATTTAATAAGTATTATAAAAACAGGCAATAAAAGAGAAAATTATAAAAAGCTTAATATTATTGATTAAAATGATACCCATATGTACTAAATATTATGAAAGCAAATAATAAAGTCTGTTTTAATTTAAAGATAAATAATGCCTAAATGAAGACTTAAGCATGTTGTTTCGTGGTTTTGCCAAAGTAACTTAAAGATTGAATTTTGATATAAATTTCTCATTCTAATGTAGCATATCACTGGCTGTTTTCTTTAAACATTTTAAATGTAAGCAATATCCTGATAGAATAAACTTTCTTCCTTTAGAATGAATAATATTTATAGGCATGATCAATTATTAATCTCACCATGAATAATTTAGAAAATTCAGATATTCAAAGAATATTTTAAACTTGGGCACATTTGAAAGAGAATTAAACTTTTTCAGTTCCAGCAATCTATAGAAGTTATTTTTTCAAGGACAAATATACTTTCCAGAATGTTTCATAACATTTCAGGCAATTGAAGTTGATTGCATATTTAAATTTGTGCCTTACACCTGGCCTCGTTCCGTTTCCATTTCCTAATCACTAGACTGTAACAATATCATTTCATGATATTGACAATGCAGTGATATTTTGGGAATGGAAGATTCAGTGAAGATAATTATTCTATCTTTATGAGTTTACAGTTTAGCATTTCAAGTTGATATGTTAGCATATAATTCTTAAGTGT
Source organism: Dolichotis patagonum (assembly GCA_004027295.1). Classification (NCBI taxonomy): domain Eukaryota; kingdom Metazoa; phylum Chordata; class Mammalia; order Rodentia; family Caviidae; genus Dolichotis; species Dolichotis patagonum. The sequence goes on from PVJX010015019.1 coordinate 40,084, forward strand.
AATTAATTCAATAGTTTTATAATCAAAGTTCTTTTAACAGAAGCTGAAACATTTGATTTTTTTAATTCCTTTTTCATTTTCACTTATTATATCTTTCCAACTAAATTGTATACAAAGCTTTAAATTGTGTCTTTAGATACCCTTTCATAAAAATGCCATTTTAATCCGAGGTTAAAGATTGACACTTTACTTCCTGAGGTATTTATGCATGGTAATTGAAGGTAGATATCAGCCCTTGATAGCAATGGAAACTATTCATGTTCATTGTGTATACAATCTCATCATCTGCAAGTATTTTATTAATGCCTTGAATCGAAAGGCTAAAGCTCTTCCCCAATTTAGATGTCACACAGCTGAATCTTCTATATAAAGCCATGGTTTTGAAACTGATTATGCTATGGTTTTCCCCTTACCCACCATCAATGGACTGACTCTCCCTAGTTAATTAATTTTTCCTAGTTAATTACTTTTATCCTGGGGCTGGGGATTTAGCTCGGTGGGACAAGCACCTACCTGGCAAGCCTGAGGTCATGAGTTTGATCCCTGGTACCAAAAAAAGAAAAACAAAAAAATTACTTTTATTCTGGTAGTTACTCTTTAACAGGTATTTTATTATTCTGTGTGAGATAAAAGTAGTTCATGTAGATGCATTTTTTATAATTTTATTTAAAGATAAAACAAAACAGAATAAAGGGTAGCAACAATACAGTATTCCAAGGAAAAAAGGAAAACAACAACAACAAAAAAAACCTAAAAAAATTATTGCTTGACAAATTACATACTGACTTCTTGGAAATAGTTGTTCAATTTACAGAGTTAAAACATGTAAAGTAGACATTCAAACAGTGAGACTGTCAACAGTTCTGCTTCACAATCTGACAAACACAGCGATATGGTCATCCATCTTACCCATGCAAATATACATGCAATTATATTAAAAGGGTAAAATTAAACACAATAAAACAGAACAAAGCAGATCACAAGAAAGCAATGTAAGAGACATAAATTTCAAAACTAGACAATCGGAGATATTCGCTCTCTATCATATTGACTCTTGTTTTGGTCCAAATAGTTGTCCATATTGGCACATACAGGGAATTCACATGGAACAACCTTGTATGGATTGATCTGAGCAGGATGAGGAGGCCATTTCAAGTCTTCAAGACCAGACATTAGGGAAGCCAAGAATGGCTGTCATAGTGTCTCTCATTCTTCTCAAAACAGCTGTCCATACCTTAATGTGTGTTGAACTTAAACAAGGCAAAGCAAGCTAGGATCACTTTGAATGAAAAGTGATAATTTTGCTGGACTTCACATCATGACATTATGGAATCAGCACTGGGTATTGTAGTGTCTCTTTTTCTTCAAAGTAGTTGTTCATTTCAACACGTGTTATATAGTTGGTTCTTGTAAACTGTTTATAAGCTCTATATATCTATCATTTCTATATTAGCAGGAAAAACAAAACAAAGCAAGATAAAACAATGCCTAGAAAAGCATGAGGCAGACAAGTCACATAAAACCACAATACAAGGTGATCTACAATGGTTACCATGGTGTCTCAGCAGTGTATAACAACATTAATAAAAATGAAGCATTGGAGATATGATAAGACTTCAAAAGCAAGTAATAATCAAACCAGAGTGGGTATCTTAGTGAATCTTGTCATCTTCAGTGTAGTTGCCTATACACTTAGACTTGATGCTATCCATCATAACAGATTTAAATAAAATCAGTCAATACAAAGTAGCAATCTAACAAACCAGTTTCAAATAAGATCAGTCATAATAAGACAGTGTAAGTTATAAAGGGCTTCAGATTAAGTTGATAGGAAAATTAGGGATGATTACCATAATATGTCCTCTTATTTTTGGGATAGCTGACCATGTCCTCAAGTCTACTGTAAGTAGACAAACTGGAATAGCACGTAATCCATCCAAGCAGAGTGGTGAGAATAATGTAAATTTTAAATCTTATTACCCCATTAACAGTATCCTCTGCCTTCATTTTTTTGACAATTCCTCCCCTTTCACTCCCATGGGGTGCACTGTTTGTTTTGGGTCCCACTGCCTCCCTATAAAGAGCATCTCAATGGACCCTATTTTCTGATCTACTCTGCCTGTGTTTCTCTCTGTTAGTATTTCAAGGCCCTCTATACTAGAGATTATAGCCATTCTTCTCTGCCTCATTTCTGCTATTCTATTTTTCTGCCATTGATAGTCTATTTTTCTCTTCCACTTCACTGCCTGTCTCGTTCACTGAGGCCTCTCTGCCACTGTTCCTGAAATGCTCATATTCTTGTTCTCTCTCCCTAGAATGTCCTTCAGTATTTTTTGTAGGGTTGGACCAGTGGTCACAAATTCTCCTAGTTCCTCTTTGTCATGGAAGCATCTTTTTTCTCCATTAATTTCTAGAGAGAGTTTTGCAGGATACATCAATCTGGGCTGGAGGTTGTTCTCCTTCAGCACTTGAATTACTTTACTCCAAGCTCTTCTTGACCTGATGGTCTGTGTCGAGAAGTCTGCCATGATTTTGATGGGTTTTCCTTTATAGGTGATCTGTTTCTTTTCTCTGATGGCTTTTAATATTCTGTTCTTATATTGAATTTCTGGGATCTTGATTATTATGTGTCTGGTTGTAGCTCTGTTTGGGTTGTAGGTGGCTGGAGTTCTGTATGCTTCAGACCTCTGCATATCATTTCTTTTTTCTATGCTTGGGAAATTTTCTTTAATAATTGCTGTGAATAGCCTTTGTAATTCCTCTGGTTTGATTCCTGCTTCTTCATTCACATACTTTATTTTTAAGTTATAGATCCTCTTGTCATCTTCCAGTCTTTGTATCTTTCCTGCCTGCTCCCTTGTTATTTTTAAGAGATCTTCCCTTTCTTTTTTTTTATTTAAAAGAGAATAAAACAAAAGGGGGTAGTACAGAGCAGATCAGAAGAGGACAACATAGGCAACACAGTACTTTACATTAGGTCAACTGGACATCAACAGTATCTAACGCCATATCTCTTACTGTGCTATAGTTGAGCATAGTTTCAATTACAATAATATCAAACATAACACAACAGTATAAAGTCATGCATATAGTGAAAGAATTCCAGGGCTTTCTGAACCGAATAACAGAAAATGATCAATGAGTATTATAATATCAAATTTTTGATAAAAAAACGAAAAAAATTTGTTTGAACTATCACACATATTCAAATTCCAATGAGACACAACGTGGTAGACAGAACCAATGGCAATAGAACAAAAAAAAAAAAAAGAAAAAAAGCATGGTAGGACTTCTAAGAAGGATAATATTAAATCAGCAATAGCTGTCATGATGTTTTCTTCAAAACAGCTGTTCATATCATCACGTATGGTATAGTCAAACAAAACAGGATAACACCATTCCAACTGATGATTTAAAACTTTGAAAGACTTTGAAGCTATGAGATGGGGCCTCATGCTTACCTTAAAGTTTTATATACTCTTATCAAATCTCATATTAGGGAGATTATATGGTATTTACCCTTGTGAGT